>JAHWFP010224984.1:63739-88190 GCA_023313725.1 Lithobius niger | reverse complement strand
ACATCCGCATTTAGTTATTTCGTGTGAGCCTTTGGCTTTCCCGTCTTAAGACAAAATCTTGTACCAGTCTATGCAGTGAGCAAAAGAACGTCTGCACAAGAGCATTCTTATCAACCAAGCTCCCAATCCGAATCCAGTCCCTGAGTCTCCAATGTCGGGTGTCGGCGAAGTAATTAATGGTCCCTTACATCATCAAAAGTGTGATGTAGCAGGAAGAGCTAGTAGTGCACATAGAAAATAAAACATTAACAGGAATTCGTGCTACCATAAATAAATACAAATGACGTTTACAAATATAGAAATAAAATGCTATTAGATCTAAGAATCAAGAGAACTTAGTTCATGATAAACTATAAGTAAAGGAATAAATCTCGAGGCAAGTATGAATGAACTTTGTTTCCCATAAATCAGAACAGGGTTCAGACAATTTTTTTATTCTCAATTTGCCTGACATTTCCAACTTTTCCATGTGCATCCAATGGCAATTTCCAGGTGTTTTACGAGATGTTTAGTTCGGGAAACAGGCAGGTAGCTAATGTTTTTAGTAACATTTGTACGAAACTACATAGATAATCCAACCTCCCACAAAATAGTTGTTTAGAGAGACTAGGCCAGACGGGGATAAACGTATTTTCACGACAGGTACTGGTACCAGCCTAAGATTTGGTTTATTGAAGTAATATCTAAAATACATGAACACATTTTAGCACAAATTAAAATATTTGCTACTATCCTAGGATTTTGTTTCTGATCTGCTAATTCAATGGAACTTACGGATCAGACAGAGGCATTTCATACACTTTTCCTGTCTTTTCCCTGATTTTCAAAAAAAATTTGTTTTCCCTGAAATTTCCCTGAGATTTTGCCTTTATTTTGATTTTCCCTGAGATTTCAGGTTTTCCAGGTTTTGTCTGAACCCTGCAGAACCTTAAATTAGCAGTGATCTTCAACATTTAAACCTACATGACAAAAGATTAAAAAAATAACAAACCCAAGATGGATCATTAAAACACAATCAATAAAGAATGAAGAATAAATAACACAAATTTACCTAAGAATCTTAAATTTTAAGGCAAAGTCTCATAGCAAAAACGACGACAAGAACCCCAATCCGTACAATGAAAACGGACGAGCTTGACAATCCTTTGGCCAGAAATTGAAACTGGTTAAGTTGTTGACTTGAAAAGTTGATATTGGCACATTGTTGCCTCGACAAACAATTTGCTCTGCGCGGTCATCTCAGCGGCAAGTATTAAATGACGTCATGCACGAAGGACAGCTATTTTTCACGAGGTACGGATCGCTCAGGTACGGATTAAATGAACCTACAAGGTAAGTCTGTTTTGGAAGAATGGGAGGAAAGGGTGGGCAGGACACGGGAGATATCGTCATTTTGTAAGTAACCATTATAAATAATTTTATAATCATTAACCATTAGGAGGCAATAAGCGGCATCATCAAGTAATCAAAGCCGTGAACTACTAACAAGCAACATAACAGAAACCAAGGAGTTACGAAAAAAGATGGCCAGCAAAGAGTAAAACTGGGCATGGGGAGCATAGGAAGGGGAATGCCCGTGTGTTGGGCAAAACATATGTTAGATCTCTCTTGGCATTCTAATGCTACAAAACAAAGAGATTGGGAGGCTGGGGGGTTGCGTCTGTTACCATTAAGCCAGAAATTTTTGGGGTTGTTTAGGATGGACACCTAATCAGCTTTTGCAAAAGGGGGAAAGGGCAGGGAGTAGACTGGAGGAAAAGGGAAATTTACAAAAAGAAAAATTCGCCAGAAAGTTCAAAACTGGAGCAATACGAATACTAGAACAAAAAAAAAAACTTTCTGCAGTTTAAGTTAAAACTGGGAACTACCAGTAAAAAAAACTGGGAAGTTTCAGACTACGACCCCGATTTAAAGATTCGGTTCTCACTTCAAAAAAAGGCTTTTGCCTCAAAAAAAAAACCTCTGCACCACTCACAAATAAATTGCAATCACGTTGAAATATGGAAGTCTAATGGCAAACTTCATGTACAGTTCTGGCAGAAAGTAAATTTATAAACGTAATGCCGTTATAGCGAAAAAAAAAAGGCATTGTTGCATTATGACATTGTTGAACCTGAGCAAATATCGTGTCTGTGGCCTTGCAGTGCTGGAAACACTGGTTCTCGTCAGATCCCCGAAGTTTAGCAGCATTGGGTTTGGATTGATACTTGGGTGGGTGACCTCCTGGGAATCTGGCTGTTGCAGACATAGGGCCTTAGGGCTTCGGGCAGATGACCAGGAGTGGTTAACGCTCGTTAAACCCTTTTTAATATCGTGCATCAGCAGAGACACCAAGGCAAGTGCTTGCCTTTGTTGACGCTTGTTTCACTATAACAATCATTCTGGGTTTTGTAAATTTACTTTCTGACGGTACTGTACAGTAGGCAACAACGAGTTTGTCCATGCAAGAATGGAAGCTTCTAACAATGAAGCTCGCACTTCGTGAACACAGAGTAGGGTATTGTTGTCACTTTGGAGATAGTTTAGCTGACCGTGAAATGTCTGTCTGTAAATGCGTTGGCTGACCCCGTACATAGCGTTGATTGAATAAACATGATCAGGAAGTTGGCAGTGTGTCATGTCTTAAATTACTCACACATTATGGTATTAGAGGTTCCCATTTCATCTGACGTCGTTGGCTGAGGTTCAAGTTACATTTGTGCAATTAAACAGTCTAGTAGATGGTGCGTCCTTCTGCAAAGGGTAAGAAGGAAGGAAGGTGCAGCATGCTGTTACAGAGCGGTAGTGGTTCGATTTATCTTTCTGTTGGATTCAAATGAACGAACATTAGTTTTTATGAGAAATACGACGAAATTAACCAAACTCACACCATTCTACTAGTGTCGATTACCTTTGGCAGGTGTCCGATCATTAATTCAGTGTTTTAATGCAGTGTTTTAACACGTGTTGGTGCAGTTGGGTCGGTCCAAAACCGAACCCTACATCATTTTGGGGCTCGACCATTTTGGGTCACCCTATGTGGGCTGCCATCTTGGATCGTACTGTCACTTCCTGTTGATCACGTGATCTATTACATTTGAAGGCTTGTTGCACTTCCGTTTGAGGCACGTACACTCTCCTACTACTCACGCCCATTAGTTAACCATATACTTATCTTTTTTTTCTATCTAGAAAGATAAATTTGTAAGAGAAAGTGTCAAAATCAATAAATCTTATCTCAAATTGATATCCAGTATACATCAGCAGAGACGTTAGGATAGTAAAATATATGCAACACTTAGTTCAAACTCTCTAAATTTACTGGGTTGAAAATTCAAGTATTACAGCTAAAGTAGAAGTATAAAGTTAGTAAAAAATATGAAACGCTTAGTGCAAAATCTCTAAACTCGAGTAACCTTGCCTGGACCAAAAATTCAAGTACTACATTCAATAAACCTTAGCAGAAATGTAAGGCTAGTAAAAAACGTGCAGTGCTCACTCGAGTAAACCTGGACCGAAAATTCAAGTGTTTCATCAAAGTGTAAAGTGGAAATATGAAGTTAATTAAAATGTTCGGCACTTAGCGGAAAACTTGCTAGACTTGAGTCAACCTGCACCGAAAATCCAAGTGTTATGTCTAACCAAGAATTTAAAGGTGTTTAAACAAAAAAAATTACTTAAAACTTAACAAAAACTTTGTTAACTTCAAGTAAAGCCGACCGAATGTTGAAGTTTACCATCGAGGTGATATTGAAGTGACATCACTTCCGGTTAATACAGTAAACCTAGACGTCAGTTAGTCACATGACTTCCAATCAGTAGAGTAAACCTTGAAGTAAGTTGGTAATGTCGCTTCCGGTTGCTCAGGTGAACCTTGTCGTCGCTTGCTGTCAATGCGGTAAATCTAGACATCACTGTATCACGTGACTTATGTTCAGTATGACAAACATTGACATAATTTCCGGTCACTGGTAGGAACCAACTTTCCCTGGTTTCCTGGAGGAGTGCAGGTAGCAAAAGGTTATTTAAACGTTGTTCTGGACAGGAGGAGGCATCAAATTGACGATAGAGGCAGCCAAATACAAGTGTGCCTTTTCCTATGGGTGGTGTCTGGGACCGTACCGCATTTACTTCCTTCTGCAGAACAGACGCAATTAAGATGTGTTGAAGCTCTGGCAAGTTAGATGTGGCAAACTACGATGTAATCATTCGAGTTGTAAAACGCATACCTTTTGCTGAAGAAAACATTGTAAGAGAAAGATTTTCATAGGACGGACCTCTTCTGATGTTTGGCTGTAGTATCAAGAATTTTTAATGCTTCCCCCCCCCCCCCAACTTAGAGTCCAAAACTTTTATTGTTTTTTGTCTTTTACTCGTCCTTACTTTCATGATTGCTTTTCATGTGCGATTGTTTTTTCTGCTTTAAATGACACGGGGAGGCACTTATTTGAGCTTCATGTCAACTGTTCTTTTTTCTGTATGAATAAAGTTATTGCAATTGTTTATTATTTTTAGTTTATTATGACTCAATAATCACTATTACGTATAGCCATTATTGATACCGAAATTGGGCCTGAGAAATTGAAATTGCAGGTAATCCGCAGACCAGTATTCAAATAAGGAAATAAACTTGATCTCAACAATCACATATGAAAATTGTCGAAAAATACTTTGTAAACACATTTAAAAAATTTTCCTGCAGAAATACAATATTTTATATAATAAATAATTCGGATACCAGAGAGGAAAATTACAAGAGCAGTATTGATTTGCTAGCATAGCAGAATTGCTTGAAAGCATGTTTCCTGATGAAACAACACGCCACAATTTACTCATAGCAAGTTGATTTAATTTTTCACATAAAATGTTCATCCTTTTTCACCTACAACCAACGAAACAGTAAAACACACCCCACAAATTGCTAAAAGACACTTCACCAAGCAATGGATGTTTACAATACATATCAGCTAAAAGATAAAAAAAAATACGAGATGAATGAAAGGCCGTGTTGATCCAGACACTATCGTTGAATGCCAGGAAGTGTTTATGTGACATTTACTGGGAGATTTTCAAAATAAGGAAAACCATGATTCCATATTAGTAAAATTATTAATAGGATTCTTCACTCTGCCGTAGTTTGCCATTATGAAGTAAGATTCGAGACCCAATCTAATTTTCTCACTATACTCGTGATATAGTATTCTGGTGTTCCTAAGTTTATGGCATGGTTTGCTGCTAGTTTATGTTTTGATACCGCGCATATTCCGTATCAATGGGCCTAATACACAGTCGAATATAAGCGGCAGGGCATAAATGCATCTAAGGACAAACACCACAGACCTCAGAGTACCAACGATTGGGATACATGAAGATTAATGTAAGTTTATGCACGTGGGTACATTGGTATCGGATTTACTGAGGTAAATCGAGTTACAATTTTATCTACTTCTACATCTACATCTGCATCTACCATAGGATAATTTTTCGTTACCAGAAAAGTATACCTGACAAAAATTCTTGATAAAATATTAACTCTAAAAATTCTTTTTTGTATTTTGGTGTCATTCGTATGTTCACTGGATGAAACACGAGCAGTAAAAGAAACTAAATTGTACGTCGTTTCGTTTTCAGGGTTAGTTACATTGTATGCAATTATTACACTATCTCCAGGTTCAAAACAGATAATGTTCGAGTACCATTACTTGCAAAGTTGACTAAGTAAATTTGAATTAACTGGCCTTTTCTGTTCGCACGAACTAATTAGAATTCCCACTTACCATAACAATAACAAAACCTATAGCACTATACCACATAAAGGATAATCGATACAGAAACAAGATATTACGATTACGTTCCTGTGGATTTGACACAGCAGCGTCACTGATAAGTGTTGTTGAGTTAGAAAATGCAACTAGATAGTTCTTCTCTGGCATACTTAAAAATTCTCTGGAAGTAATAGTTAAAGATTCGTTGATTAAACTTGTACCATTATTTAATACTGGACAACCTTGAACAGATTTTGGCAACATATGGTGATATGGTTGCAGAATGTGTGCTCCAATACCAATCCACAGTAAAAACGCTAGTCCGATTACAAAACTAACCAGAACACCTCGCTGAGTACTTCTTGGCCAAAATATACCAAGAATGAACATTCCCAGTATTGGCCCACCAAACATACCCAGTTGAACCAAACCAGTGAAATCCCCCATTCCGAATGTTATAGCTACACTCAACATTCCAAAAGACCCAGCTAATGCTTTAGTGATTAAAGTAAGAGTTTTGTCATTCTTCAAGGAATCCTTTAATAAAGGCTTTAAGAAGTCTTCAACTGTAACAGCAGCTAAAGAATTGATGGTTGATGATACGGTGCTCAAAGCCGCACTGAGTACTCCACTTGTAAGCAACCCAGCCAGCCCGGGAATATGCGATAAGTAATCCATCACGAAAATAAGAAGAAGTTGATCAGATTTCTCAATACGTTTCGATAATAGAGGATCACAGTCGTGATACTTGTAATAAAATACTAGACCCATGAATGATGATCCAAATGTCACGAGTATCGACAAGGGATAGCTGAGGAGCAAGGCCAACTGTGATTTTTGCAGGCTGTTTATTGTCAATAGCCTCTGTATTTGAATTTGGTTAACACCATACAGGTTCAGATAGAATGTCATTCCACCAATCATCAATGACCAGAAAGACAAACGTAAGGTTGGGTCATGATTAAAATTAAAGAAATTAATCCGTCTCCCTGTAACAGCAATGTGCCAGATCTCTTTCCATTCTCTACTATCTACTGCACCCTTGATATGTACTGCTAAGACGATTGTAATCATAAGTAAAGCTTGGAAGACATCAGTCCATAACACTGTTTTCATGCCTCCAACTGACGAATAGAATGTACACACTAGTCCCACAGATAAGATAGAGAATGTCACTGAAAAACCCGTCGTAGCACTCAATGCAATGGCTGGAGCATAAATGGCAACACACGTTTGGAGTAGCCGTTGCATAATAAATGATTCAGACAGAACTAGTCGAGCTATTCGACCAAAACGCATTTCCAGGTATTCAAAGATACTTATTTTCTGCAACCGAAAGAAAACTGGCAAAAACAGATAAGACACTATGATGATGGCAAACAACTCGCTGATGAACAACAGCACAAACTGTGTTCCATACATATAGATTTCGGTTGGATGTCCCAACATTGATACAGCAGAGAGCGTGCTAGCCATTACAGAACACGCTACGGGAAACACAGGCATTGTCTTGTTTGCGATCAAATATTCTTCATTGGTTCTTTGTTTTCCACCAGTCATTCTGTAATAGACATCAATAAGGACTGAAATGAACAGTATAACCCCAACTGCCACATAGTCCGTTGCTCCAAAATACGACACCATTGTTGTGGTAATACTCTTACGACAGGTTTCTGAATTTTCCTTCCTGGAAAATGATATCTTTCTTTTTGATCGTTCTTTTTCCAAATCCGTTAGTCCTGCTTTAAGCAGACTTTCTAATTGAACTGCACGATAAAAAAAATCACTTCTAGTTAGAAATCCTAATTGGATTACATCTTCTATCGTATCGTTCGTCTTTTAATATTAAGGCTTACCTGCAACGAAAACATTTGAACCATTATATCTCTCTAATAACAAACAAAACATATTACAATAAAATGTTTAAAAAGAATATACAGCTTTTCGATAAATATTTCAATTGTTTCTTAATGGCAGAAAATCCGTCTGTACACCAACTTGGACATTCTAGTGAAACGGATACAAACATCGGAACAAAGAAAAACATAGCACTTGTCACATGCTGAAAATGTGTGTTAAGCTAAGAAGCTAAGATAGCTTCAATATTGGTGTTGTAGGTGTTGATGTAAGCATATTAAAAAACCTAATGGTCTACAGGAACATTTACAAGAAAAAATATACAAGTCATATAAAACATGTCAGGGTCATGCTAACATTAGTGAAAGAAGCTCCAGAGTAATTTTTTTAGGAAAGTGGTAATTTTCTTCACCCACATTACCGCGAGGCTTGCGACAATTTGTCTTTTTCTTGTTTCTGTTCCTTTGGAACCTGGGCTTATTAACACCAATAATTTTTATTAAAGAATTACAAGTGCTAACTTTGTAAATAACAAATTTTAGTTCGTGAACCTGTTTCTTTGCATCAATGGTATAGCCAACAAGGGTACCAATGAGGGCAAATATACGATAAAAAATCTGGAATCACTATAACTGATCAGCTGAGTGCAAGCGTCAATAGAATGGACCCTAATACAACAGGTGCTAAGCTTGACAGAAAAATATCCTAACAAAAAAGTACAAGAAGAACGACAATACACTCTTCATTATTGCATTTAAAACTATTTTTACTATTTGGGTGAAACCAAACTAAGCAGCAAATCGTTGTAAATATTATAAATTTTAGTCGGAACTAAAGGAATAGAAAAAAACTTTTACAGTAAATAACGTAGTATTCGCCACATGTATGCGTGCCCTGACTCGAGTTCCAAGTGGTAAACCAGTACTATTGTGTGCGCAGCGTATCTTGAGTCCTGCAGGTATTTTATGAGCGGCTACGTCTTCCTGGAGGAGGCGGCTTTAATCGACGGCTGCCATTGTTTTGGCAACCATCTTGGATATCAACAAGGCACTCTGCTACCAAAAACGTACAATCGATTATCCGTGTTCGTTCTGGGGCGAACTCAAGATAGGCCGAGGACGCTATACTTCCCCAGTTACTACCATGCCAGCTTTACCTATAGGACTTGTCCAATGCCAACCTTTCAAAAATTTGTGCCAGTAACTTGAACAAGTAATTCATGCTCACCAGTAATTCTTAGCTTAAATTAAGGAAAATTGGAAATAAGCCATCAGTGAAAGCCCTAGGAGTGACGTAGTTCACTAAGCCACCTTTATGCACTTACGTTTCGTCGGAGTGGCATGACCCGGATTCAATCGGCTACCCAGTTCGCCCCCAGATCACTTGCATAGCTCATTCACTGCTATGGCTACATCCTATACTGGCATAAAGATAATTCACTTAACCCGTTATTAAGGTCACAACCGTGACCAGGATTCCATTCGACCGAATGTGCTCGGCCATAGGCAATGAAGAGGGAATACAAATCACACACTAACCTTCTTACCTTAAAGTTTACCTATACGAAATATGCCGAACTTCGTCTATTGTTTTAATTGATGACTGCTGCCTAAAGACAAACATTGTTCGATTGGCTTTCCAAGGCCCAATTAATAGGTATCGAGCGTCTTTAGTAGACGAGGGCTGCACACGTTATACGTGTACAGTTGTAATAATAATAAATTTTACCATGTTTAACAAAGAACAGCTGGAATTGATGATGTCTAACGGGAGACAACACGCGTCATTTCGTAGACTGGCATTACAATAACATAATGTCATAAATCATTTTATATGGAGCACACGAAAACATCAGTAGTAACCGTCTGACTACACAGTTATTCACACCAGGAAAAAAATGTACTGCCTTAACCCATATACCGAAACGAGATTGCCTTAACCCATCCACCAAAACGAGATTACACAACAAGTTATACACACGAAGAAATAAAGCTTAAATATGATGTATAATTTCAGCTTATACAGCAGGCCTAAGTATCAACTTTAGACAAGCTAAATTTAAATCTATAAAGAATGATTTAATCTTGAGTAGCTAACGTAGTCAGTCCTTAGGAATGGCAACATGAAAATACGTAAATTGCAGGAGTCATAATACTCAGTCTGATCGACAATCCAAATTACATTGGCCGACACGAATTTGGTTTTCTATAAAAATTATAGGCCTATTCATTTTCACGCAGGATATTTTTAATTTGAGCTACATGTGACATAATGCTCAAAAACCTCTTTCACATTATGCTCATTACTGATGTAGGCTGTAGTGCATTAAAGCTGTAGTATTTTCCTTTTTTATTAGCCAGTGCAACACTGACCATTACCATCAACCAGCGAATTTATCACAGATTATGGAAATAACACTACATAAGAAAAACCCAGATGATTGCTGGCTTAACACCTCCACGACGCCAAAGAAGATGTTAGGGAATAGGTCGGTTGAGACTCTGAGATGGGGAAAGTATCGAAGCATACTTCACGATAGCGGGTGTGGAGGAAGGAATAATTACATAATTGGGGAAAAAATGCGTCACAGACAATATCAGAAGTCTACATCTTAGAAGTTAAAGACCAAACGTTTGAAGATAACGCCTAAACAATAAGGGAAGTGTTGCTTCACGTTGGGTGATGGAGAGCTGAAGAGCGAAATAATAGAAGGAACACAGAGCCATACAAACAATGCAAGGTCATAATTGTAAGGTAGTCAGAGAAGACCAAAAAAGCCCCTACTTTTAGAATGTGGGGTGGGCGAATATTAGCATACAAACTCATTCTCACCGGTAGCTATACTGAGTCACGTTTTCAAGACCAAAAGAAACAAAACGGTATTTTCTGAAAAGAGGTAGCAGTAATTCGAGAATGCGTAGAGACAGGGGACGGGGTTTGAGATTGAAGACGAAGGCTGGGGATGTTTGGGTGGGGGGAGGTGGTAATGTCCGCCTTGAGAATGTTGGGGAGATGGTGAGAGATAGAGGGAGACTACAAAACAAGGAGTCGTGGATGTTGGGAGATGCAACAGTCATTCAAGTCCCCCAAAACAGAAGTACGTAATTTTACTGTATATTGTTATTATAAAAAAATTCACCCGTCATTATGCGGGTTGTTAAAAGTAATTCGGCAAGGCAAACTATGTCTGCAGCCAAACGGATTATACGAATGCATTGAAAAGCTGCCAGGAATCAAAGACCGGTGAAGAGAAAAATCGGACAAACATCGCGGTCAGAAATATTAGCTTGAAGAACCGAAATAGGCAGCTCCCAGTAATAGCGAGCATTTGCAACAGTTTGATAGATGCCTGCATCAAATAGTACCGTGACATAGCGATCAACTATAGGCTGCAAAGAAAAATGGCCGCTGCCAGCTCCAGCTGTTAGCCTTATTCATTCAAATAGAAACGTTACTATCAAATTATTTTTGGCAGTTGAAATGAATTAATAGAATTTTATGGATTTGTTGGGCATTAGTTACTTGTAAATTAACTAAATATGTTGTGCTTCAGCTTTATAGTTTTAGTTACATCTACCAATTAAAAAGACAGTCGGGCTTGCGTTACATGATCAATGTTTTTCTCGGTAGGAAGCGGCCATCTTGCTTCTGCAGACCTAACATCTGTATTGTTGCTGCATGGATAATGGACAAACTCCAGTAGTAGTATGAGTACTTCAGTGGAATTGGGTGGAAGGCCATCTAGCTATTGGCTGGCCACATAATGACATGATAGTTTTTTTCTCGCACTGGCTTTCATTGCATTTGGAGACTGGGATGGCCGTTCCCCGTTCTGTAGTTGACAAATTCACTTCTTTTTTGTTTGACTTTCCAACATGGTTTAGTGTTCCAATGGTCAAACATGTTTTAAAACAACAATTTAGACGATTTAAAATACGACGAACATGTGTTTCCAAAAGTGAACCAGTGTGTATATAAGATCTGGGTGCCCTTCAAGTTACACTGCTTAATCGGAGAAATGCGGTACTTGGTGGTATGGATACAGTTACGGTTATCATTTAAAAGTGTATGCTCCATTACATCGAATGTTGAATTTCGTGTGTTACAGGGTTTTAAACAATCATATAAACTTAAGTATATGTTGCAGAGGTGTTCGCTTGCCTTGTTTTTATTTCCGATGTGAAATGACGATTTGCTACTTTCACTCAGACCTACATAGATGTTATGAAGATAGATGTTATGAAGAAGATGTTATGTCAGGATACACAAAAGTAGAGAGAGGGTATGTCGTTTTAACTGAATGTGACTAGAACTCTTATTACGGGCATGGTATGTCAGTTGAATGTTAATAATATTGCTTGTGTCAAGAAAGTGTTGTATGTCACAATCTGCCACTGTGTTCATTGAGCTCAGGGGAATGTAAGTATGGGATGTCTCTACAATGTGCAACCAATTTCAAGTATTCTGCTGCAACAAAATTACCATAGCTGCCAAAGTGGAAACTCTTTTACTAGTCGTACATTGAATTTTGCAATAAGTAATTTGTAATATGATCTAACGGAAGAAGTCGAACTTCAGTAAGTGTCACTCCAGGTGCGATGTCCCAAATAGTTGGGTGCTCGTCAGATCTTTGAGTAGATCTCTAAAAGTCATTGTCAATCGAAGCGACTTTGTGTTCCGCAAGTAGGTGCTGTACCGTGCAGATGCCGTGTGAAACAAGCTGACATGAGCTGTAGGACTCACTGGTATTCGTCCACGGACAGTGCTAGTCAAAACCCATTATGGTGATAACTTTAAAACTTACAGGCCGAGTTTGCTGAGTAGTCACTAAATAATTGCTGCATTAAATCGTATTCCAGATTGTCCACCAGTTTCTATAATGCTATACTTTGCTGCTAAATTGGCAAGCGACGAAGTGGTGTTTTTCAAAATAAGGAGAGACTGGATAACAAGGCCCTGACTGACTAGTCCTTGAAGCTATACTTCAGCACTCGTTTGAATCTTAGCTTGCGTTGGGTGGTAATACCCCAATCTGACGAGGGTATTACTGAGAAGTTTTAATGGCTGCGTCATAACACTTTTTCAAAGAGGCTTTACAAGTGCAGTTATTGTTTGTACAATTGAACAATTTACTACTTATGCTTATATCTACCTGACAAAACATAGAATGTTACCCCCATGAATTCGTGCCCAATATGTGATCTCTCTTGGCCACCGCGTAATCTCTTCCATCAACTAATTTCTCTTTCTTTACCTTCGCGATGTATTAAAGTTTGCGATGAATCAATGTAACCTAAGGAACTGGGAATTATGAAATTCATTACTTGATTCGCTGCAATAGTACCTGTAAGTCTACAACCAAATTTTTTTGTTTATCGTAAGAAAAGTTCTGTGGGGCTGACTGCAAATATTCCAAGCGGGGAAAAAAAGGCATTCTCAAGAATTTGGATGAAGAAACGCCCTGTTGAATATTTTAAAGTGACGTGTTAAAGGGAGCGACGACTCGTTACATACCATTAGTCTAAGTGTCTTCTAGTATCTGACGTTTTAATTCTATTGCTACCATTAATTCTCCCATTACTTTTAGCTCGTTTTGTTTCCCTTTACAACATTTTCGTTGAAACTTGGCTTTCATTTTCGTTTTCTCCTTCCACTTCCCTATTGCATTTACCGCTGTTGACCTCGCTCATGAGATGTTACAGCTTACTGCTTTGAAATGATCACTAACACAGTGATTAAATGTTTTATCGTCTAACAAATGTGACCCAATCCCCATCCCGGTGCTTAAAGCTGCACGTTCCAAGAAGCTACCTCTACTTTATAAAAAGGGAAGAACTACATGCCAAAGGCTACTAAGAATCTATCCTAGCCCGTGTCTGTACTGGATTAATCTTCTGAAATCTCTCCTCCGTCTTGTGAGGGCACGCGTTATTCGTCTATTGCTGTTTGGGCACACGTTATTCATTTTTATTAGGGAGGGAACGGGGGGGGGGGGGGGGGGAGGAGCCGTAGCCAGTACCTGTACTCTATTAGGCCTTTCAGCAACGTGAATTCACTCTACACACCACTCAACCGTACGCCATTCTACACGTGGCATTCGTTTCATCCCAACCTGGATGAGCATTCGACTTTCAGTTTTTTGTCCGTGAACTATTTGATCTATGTTACTACATGGTATTGAATGACAATCCCCGCCTATTAAATTTAATGCCTACATTTTCTAAAATGTATCATATCTCCCTCAATATTTATATCCAACGTTTACAATTTGTTTTTCTTTACACCTAGTCCAGTGGTTCCCAACCTTTTCTGGAGTGTTCCTCCCCACTGGGACTAGTATGCAATGATGCCCCTCGGCCCCCCCCCCCCCGAAAAAAGTCTGTAAATTTTTAAACATATGATAAGGCAGTGTTGCTAGATGGGTAGAAAAATGCCTGTTGAATTTTGCCCAAAATATCTGCTCATGTATAAAAATGATAATTTCGCCATCCTCATACAATTTAACTTCTTTTATGGTGCGTAGCTAAATAAAAAATAATTCACCATTGATTTTTACAGTACGGTGAGGGCGCGCTTCGCGCCTCCCCTGCACTGGCTTCTCCGGTTGGGGAACGTGGACCTAGTCCATAGTGAATCGTACGGCGCTAAAGTTGTACTAGTTTCATCAGGAGGGTAGATTATTGTTTTGTGTAAGTCAAAGCTTGCGCTACCATTGCTACTGGACATAGTCCTTGGATGGTAAGGGAAGCGGAATCTCCTAAAACTTTCCTTGCCACACCAGCCATCATTGCTACGCTAATGGAACTGTAGTAGAAGATTTATTGCAGCTGAAGAAAGACCCAAAGAAAAGAGGAAAATTGATTAAAATCAACAAATAATTTATTGCAATTATTTAGTTTTAAAAACGGAGTTGGAGCACATAACATTCCCGCCATACATGGCTCATTATAATATCACAACAATGGCTTAGTTACTAACAATTCAAATCGTTTTTGTGCAAATGTGTTCGATGAAGGTTTGGCAGCTTCAATGCGCTAACACTGTCGCTTTATTGTAACAATGGCTTAGTTCACTGAAGATTCAACTCATCGTTGTATGTACAAATACGTTAGACGATGACGTTTGGACTTTCGCTTTATTGCCCTCGTAGCTTCGTCACTCGGGTAAACAGCAAAAGTCTTACCGCATTGCTGCCGAACGCCATCGTCTAACTGATACTAGTACCACAACAAATTATAGGCGATGCATTGGTCCTGATATCCGACTTCAACCTCAAATACCACATCTTGCGTAGGTTTTCCTAGTTTCACCGATTGCGACGATTGTTTTCTATTGCAACCTTGCATCCTACTCTACACTCCTTATTATTTTTGTGCTTAATAATATCACCCTAGTTTTAATTAAAGAAGTACAGAGGCTAACCTATTAATTGATGGTTTAAATCATGAACCTATTCCTTTACATCAATGCTACAGCCATTACTGGGAACAATAAAAACATGACCAAAGAACTCGGACCATTGTATTTTATAGAGCAGTGACATAACGTATTAATATTGTGTATAACTCTATGGTGGCGCCAGTATGGTTAGCTGCAAGGGGCACTGGAGAGGAAAAAGAAGGGCGTCTTACTGAAGCCAATGCTATTAGACTGGATTTCTTAAGCCAACAACGCGCGATTTTTGTTGTTGGAGAGAACAACTTTTTTTAAACATAAGAAATCCGCTCTCAAAGCACTGTCTTGGCTAGAAGTGTCGTTGTGGTCCCTTACACTGTAATCTAGTGCACCTTGTAGCTATACCCTCCAGATGCTATCTCGTAGCCAATATGACGTCACTTGACGCTGCTCTATAGGCTGGGTGCAAGCATTAATAGAACTGACACTAATAGAACGAACGCTAGGCTTGACAGAAAAATGTCCTAACAAGAAGTACATACAAGACGAATAACTGCAACATTTTTCGTTGTTGTACTTAATGCTTTACATTTAGCATGAGTTCAGGCGTAAGCAGCATACACAAGTTGTTGTAAATAATACAAAGTTTATTAGAAACTAACAAATAAGGAAGAAATAAACATAGCAAATGACCTAGTACATCCTTCACACACTTACACACAATGTAGTGCAGTGCATGGATCAACAGAGTATTTATATAATATACGCTGTTGAGATTTTTTGGAATTGCCTCACATTTACTACTGATAAATTGCAAAGACTCCAAAATATAAGTATTAAGGTTTTATTCAGCAACTACAAACACTTGAAATTGAAATGAGTGTTACAAATTTACTAAACTGCGTGATTTTATTGTAATTAAGAACAATTTTTTTAACCAAGATTCTTTTATTAAGATTTTAATAAAATAAATTAGCAACGATCACATTCCATAACGTATCACATTCCTAAATGGGATTGCTCATTGCGTTCCTGATATTTTTTATACATTAACAGGAGATCTACTTATTATTAATTCTTTCATTGCTTTTCAAAGAATAATTTTAGAAGTAACACATTTTACTTACATTTGACATTTGAAAATCACCTTTATTATATTAAGTTCACAGTAATAGTCAATAAAGAGAATATAACCTGAAAGCAAAATGTAAAGAAAAACAAACACCAATTGCCCCCCTGCAGCATTAAACAAAACAAGAAAACAAACTTTCAAAACAACTACATATACACTAAAAAAAAACATATAAAAAGCCCAAGAATTGCAAAACAGGTGCAATCAAGCAAGACGAGTTAGAAGTGGAAAAACACGATGTCGTCCTTCAAATTGCAACCGCACACCTTTTGTTGAAGAAAATACTGGAAGAAAACAATTTTAGAGAAACATTTATACCGTTTGACTGTAGTATCAAGAATTTTTTAATGCTTCATTTTACCCCCTCTTAGAGTGCAAAAGTTTTATTGTTTTTATCTTTAACGTCTTGTTCTTGTTTGATTTTCATGTGTGTGTATTTTTTTTTATTTAAATGATACAGGCAAGTACTTCTGTGAGCTTCGTGTTATCATGTCTTTTTTATGTATTTATACGCTGTAAACAATGTGAAAAAAGCTATTAATATTATTTATTATTATTAATTTGTTCATGATCAATAAATGCTATACTTTTGTTGCTATTAATTGATGTGGTTAATGATATCGAAATTCGGCCAGATCAATTGAAATTAAACGTAATCGACCAGCATGCAAAAAAATAAATAAATTTGACCTCAACAATTACAGTCCAATAGCGCTAATAGCAGTGAAAATAAAATTGTAGAAAAATACATTAGCAGAAAATTTCAAAATTTCCTGCAGAGGTATAATATTTCACACGATAAACACTTCGGTTACCAGATAAGAAACTGTACAAGAGCAGGGATGGTTTGCTAGCACAGTAGAATTGTTTGAAAGCTTGTCCCCTGATGAAGCAACAGGCCACAATTTACGTACACCAAGTAGATTTAATGTTCAGTATAATATTCATGCCTTGTTCTACAACCAACAAAACAGTAAATACGCACCCCAAAAATTGCTAAAAGACATTCCTAAAGCAAAAACCTAAGCAATGTGTACTTAAAATACATATGAGCCGAAACATTATAAAAGGATTTGATGGATGAGTCGCGGAAAGCCGAAAGTGTTTATATCTCATTAACTGGGAGATTTTGAAACACGGAAAACCACGTTTCCATACTAGTAAAATTCTCGATCGTATTCTTCACTCTATCTTTGCAACAATGGAATGAGATTCGAGTCCAATTTAATTTTCTTAACAGGCTCGTGATGCAGGATTCTGGAGTCGCAAATATGGTTTGACCCTAGTTCAGGTTTTGCACCACATATTTTGTATCATTTTAGGCTATTGTTCATCCTGAACAAGTCTTCTTCGGCCAACATAAATGGCAGAGGATATGTGGCACTTCAGGGCATGTACCTGAAGAGTGTCAATGTTGTGGTTACAAAACATTGGTTGGTTTTGAACGTGGGTACAAATGATATCGGAATTACTGAAGTCACAATGAATGTGAGCGCAATTTCCGAGTTCAAACCGTGGTTTAACGGCGGGGGCCGGGCGAATTAAAACGGCTATCATGGAAATAGGACAGTAAACCTCCCTAGTTTAGAAAGCATCCGCAGTATGTATTGGAACAATATTAAGGAAATTGGAAATAAGCCATGAGCGAAAATTATACACTAGAAATAACGTACTTCAGTAAGCCACCTTGATGCACTTACGTTTCGTCGGAATCGCATGACCCCGATTCGAACCTACCCAGATCGGCCCCAGATCACTTGTGTAGTGCCTTAACCGCTATGGCCACATCCTCCACTGGAATAAAGATAACTCACTGAACCCGTTATTAAGGTCACAACCATGACTTGGACTCCATTCGACCGAATATGCTCGGCCATAGGCAATGGAGAAGGAATACAAATCATACACTCATAAGGCTCAATAAAAGAGAAATAAATAGACACAAATCTCAGTAAATAATCTTACGGAAATTGGAAATAAGCAATTAGCGAAAATTATACACTAGAAATATGCCAGTGGAGGTTGTGGCCATAGCGGTTAAGGCGCTATGCAGGTGATCTGGGGGCGAACTGGGCAGCCAGTTTGAATCCGGGTCATGCCAATCCGACGAAAGGATTGGCATAAAGGTGGCTTGCTTAACTACGTTATTTCTAGTGTATAATTTTCGCTGATGGCTTATTTTCAATATCGTTAATATTATTTATTGCGATTTGTGTTTATTTATTTTATTGGAACAACCGTGTGATGAAAGGGGGACTGATCTAATCGATATGCTGAGGGGATTAGGAAGGGTGGAGGAAGAATGATAGATTACGTGAATACGAGTTCATTGTTAACAATTTGCACCACCAAGGAGGGAGGGTATCCACACAGCATAAATTAGTAGCGGGCCTTCAATTTTCTTCAAGATATACATTTACGTAATTACTGTTTGATTAATTATTTGGTGGTTCTTATATATCGATAAATGTACAAGAAGTTTTTGTAACATATATAAATATACTTCAATATTTATATAACTAAAAAAAACATGCAAACTCACTAAGTTTTGGGTTGAGACTATGTCATTCACTACGAGAATAACAACGACTATGCTGAATTGTATAAAGAAAACTATTATTATTATTGTCTGCAATAAAGATTATTATTGTTTTATTATTATTTATTTATTATTACTATTATTAAATGCCTTACTGAATATAATGTGTCACCATATTCCTATCTATGACCACTAGGACACCACAAAGATATATGGCAGGTGTGTATACTTCAAACGTCATTGCGTACAGTATATTGCCTATTGTCTATAGTTAGTTGTGCATTGTGTAAATTGTAAGTTTAATTTAATTAATTTTACAACTATTAAATCGCGAATGTTACCATGACTGGCACCTAGTTTTTACTGATGCAGATGAATCGCTAAAGCACAAGAGACATATTCTCAGTAGTCTGTGACTTAACTTTATTGGGTTCAATAAGTATGAATGTGAAAGTTAAGATTTGCTAAAGAAAAAAGCATGTGTGACGACATGAAACAGATAACTTTCATGAGTTTGTGTAAAGGTTACATAAGGTTTCATATTTGGTTACATGTATTAACTAGGTTATGTATAAAACCTAGCTATAACTAAAGTTAATATAACTAAATGTTATACATTAAAACTATATGCCAGTCATGGTTCTGTACGTGAAAAAATTTATTAAATTAAATTTACAATTTCCACAATGTGCTAATATACTATAGGCAATATACAACACCCGATGATCTTTGAAGCCCTGACACAGCCAGCTTGCCAGCCAGGTGCTTGTCACAGTGGTTAAATTTGTATACGTATTAGCCACTAAAAATTAGCTTACATGAGTCTCGGCCATGAGTTCGTGTTTACACTGAATATAAAGCATTGAACAACTGATATGCATGGTCTAGTTTAATGGTCGAGCTAAAATTTCATCTACTTCTACATCTTCGTCTATATCTACGTTCACATCAATGTCTACATCTGCCCAGTGCTTTGTTATAAAAATAAGTGTAAGTGTCAAAAATTTCTTCATAAAATATTAACTATAAATTCATTCTTACATTTTGGTGTCATTAGCATGTTCGCTGGGTGAAACACGAGAAGAAAAAGAAACTAAATTGTATGTCGTTTCATGATCAGGTTTAGTTGCATTGTCTGCAATTGGTCTACTATCTCCAGGTTCAAAACGGATGATGTTTGAGTACCAATACTTGCAAAGTGGACTAAGTAAATTTGAATTAACCGGCCTTTTCTGTTCACACAAACTAGTCAGCATCCCACATATCATAACAATAAGAAAGCCTATAGCACTGTACCACATAAAGGATATTCTATACAAAACTAAGATATTATTATTACGTTCATGTGGATTTGACATGGGAACTTCACTGATAAGTGTTGTTGAGTTAGAAAACGCAACTGGATAGTTCTTCCCCGGTACAGTTAAAGATTTTTCTGAAATTACGGTAAAAGATACGTTATTTAAATCAGTACCATTATTTAATGCTGGACAACCTTGAAGAGATCTTGGTAGCACTGGATTATACGGTTTTTGAATGTGTGCTCCAAAGCCAATCCACAGTAAAAACGCTAGTCCGGTTACAAAACTTAACAAAACTCCTCGCTGTGTACTCCTTGGCCAAAATATACCAAGAGTGAACATTCCCAGTGTTGGCCCACCAAACATACCAAAAATTGAACCTCCCATTTGAATCAAACCAGTTACTTCTCCCATTGCGGATGTTATAGCAACACTCAGGATTCCAAAAGACCCAGCCAATGCTTTAGTGATTAGGGAAAGAGTTTTGTCACTCTTCAAGGTATCTTTTAATAGAGGCTTTAAGAAGTCTTCAACTGTAACAGCAGCCAAAGAATTGATGGTTGATGATACAGTGCTCAAAGTCGCACTGAGTACGCCACTTGTAAGCAACCCAGCCAGTCCAGGAATATGCGATAAGTAATCCATCACGAAAATAAGAAGCAATTGATCTGCTTTCTTAATACGTTTCGATAAGAGAGGATCACAGTCATGATACTTGTAGAAAAATACAAGACCCATGAATGATGATCCAAATGTCACGACTATCGAAATGGGATAGCTGAGAAGCAAGGCCAACTGTGATTTTTTCAGGCTGTTTACTGTTAGCAGCCTTTGTATCTGAATTTGGTTAACCATATAAAGGGTCAGATACAGCGTCATGCCACCAATCATCAATGACCAGAACGACAAACGTAAAGTTGGGTCAGGATTAAAATTAAAAAAATTAATCCGTCTCCCTGTAACAGCTACACCCCAGATCTCTTTCCATTCGCTGGTTTCTTCTGCACCCTTGATATTTACTGTTAAGATGGTTGTAATCATAAGAAAAACTTGGAAGACATCAGTCCATAACACTGCTTTCATGCCTCCAACTGTCGAATAGAATGTACACACTAGTCCCACAGACAGGATAGAATATGTTACTGAAAAACCCGTCGTAGCACTCAATGCTATGGCTGGAGCATAAATTGCAACACACATATAAAGTAGCCGTTGCAAAATAAATGACCCAGACAGAACTAGTCGAGCTATTCGACCAAAGCGCATTTCCAGGTATTCAAAGATGCTTATCTTCTGTAACCGAAAGAAAACTGGCAAATACAGATAAGACACTATGAGGATGACAAATATTTCACTGATGAACAACAGTACAAACTGTGTTCCATATATATAGATTTCGTTTGGAAGTCCCAACACGGAAACAGCAGAGAGTGCACTCGCCATTACAGAACACGCTACGGGAAACACGAGCATGCTCTTGTTTGCCATCAAATATTCTTCATTGGTTCTTTGTTTTCCTCCAGTCATTCTGTAATATCCACCAATCATTGCTGAAATGCCCAGTATTAAACCAACCATCACATAGTCCGTCGCTCCAAAATAGGATCCCATTGTCGTGAATATACACTTATAACGGATTTCTGAATTTTGTTTCCTTGAAATTGATACCTTTCTTGTTGATACCTTTCCGAATGATTTAGTCCTGTTTTAAGCTAATCTTCTAATTCAGCTGCAGGAAAGTTTCCATTCAAGTTAGGAATCCTAATTAGATTACATCTTCTTTGATGGCGTATTGTTTGTCTTATAATGTTGAGGTTTTCCTGCAACGAAAACATTAATTGAACCATTGTATCTGTCTGACAACAACAACAACAAAAAACTACAATAAAATTAAAAAAAGAATGTAAATGGTCGGTTTTCTGCTAAATAATTTTCAATTGTTTCTTAATTACGGAAAATCAATCTGTACACCAAGACAGAGACTGAGTTAAGTTGGGCCTTATTGCCTTTGATGTCCAATGAAACGATTGCACAACATCGGAACGAAGAAAAAATATAGCACTTATTTGTGGCCTAAAATTTGTGTATTCCCTGAAACGTATAGAATAGATATTTGACTCATGTTGTACTCTTACGGCAAAAAAATTATTCGTATGTAAGGATACTTCTTCATGTCTACAACATGGCTAAGTTCCGCTGAAAAACCTCTTCAAGTGTATGACTTTATGGCACAGAAAAAAACGGTTGATAAACACCTATGGAGCACTGTTGCCTATCTTTATAACATGGCTAATCGAAAACGAATCTGAACCTATAGACACTGGAAGGCTACCATTATGTCATGGTGTGGTACATTTTATTACTACTTCTAATACTGAACGTACCATGCCAATCAGCTGCAACCAGCGACTTTGTTGTACGGCGACCAAACTATCTTCCTTTTATAATAACTAACAACATCACGAAGTATTCTAAGCTTACAACCAAACCTTAGTTTTCATTAAATGCTTCGTACAGTACTTACTTAAACAGTACTTACGTTTGTGCAATTAGCATAGCTTTAATTCGGCCAACACGAATTTCAGGGAAGATACGCAAACACCTGAACACATAAGTCCATTGTTAAATACCATACTGTTGACAGCATACACCCAACACACTTAATTATTTACGACAATGATACTACCACAATATATAAGCAATGCATGGTTCCTGACCTCAACCTCAAATACCGCATCTTGCATGAGTTTTCCTAGTTTCACTGATTTTTAGGATTTTTTTCTATTACAACCTTCCATCCTGCTCTCACGCTTCATTGTCTTTGTACAAATTAATATCACTAGTGTTTATTAAAGAAGTAAAGGTGAAAACCTGGTAATTGACGATCCTAATGTCATGAACCTGTTCCTTTACATCACTGCTACATCCATTAACACATGGAAAAAAAACTCGGACAGTTGTAGCTTATCAGCTGGGTGCAAGCTTTAATAGAATGGACACTGATAGAATGGATGTATGCTTGAAAGAAAATGTTCCTAACAAGAAGTACAAGGACAAGATTTTCCATTGTTGTACTTAACACTTCACATTTAGCAGAAGTCAGGCATAAGCAGCGTAAATAGTTTTATGAAAGTCATTATAAATAATGCAAAGTTTAGTCGGAAGTAACAAAAATTAAAAAAATAAACATATAGTAAACAGCGTAGTACAGTTTTTACACACGCGTTTCATTTGAGTGAGCTGATTCCAACTGGCAAACCAATCCAGCAACTCCAGTTACTACTGTACCCACTTTATCGACAGGGGACCGTAGCCGGGAAAAAATTTACCCCTACAACTCAGTCAACTTTAACAACTAAACTCTTAAACAAAAGTTCTGTCAGAAACTCCGAATACCGCAATCCACAAAGACCACAAATTCGTTACATTTTTTTATGTATTCCAGCTAAAAAATAATGTTAATGCCCTGTTCGCCAATTACCTTTTGAGATAGTGCTGTACATCCCCAACCTCTGGGGTTTAACCCCCTGTAATCGTAGGGGGGGGGGGGGGGGCGGGTTAGAGGAACCTAAACCTGTAAACGGAAATAGGCAGTCGTCCACTAAATTCGGTAATGAATTTGTGGTAGTAAATTGAACGTGCAATTCACTTACATAAGTAATTCCTACCTGAAAGTTTGCCAATTAGAATTTTATCAAGAGTCTTTTTTCTACAAAAAAGACAGACATCCTTCGATTGGTTCTATCGATGAAAAGTGGCGCTAGTCGATGAAGGCTGACATTGCTGCACGTGCACAGTTGTAATAGTAATAAATTACACCCATATCTCAAAGAACAGATGGAATCGATAGCGTCCGACAGGAGACCACTTGCGTCAATTCATAGATTAGCGTAACAATAAAACAATAGAGCATATGAATACATTGTGAACCATTTGTCTAACTACACAGTAATTTACAACACTAACAAGCTTCGACGAAGACACATTTTCCAAACGCACGAAGAAGTAAAGCTAAGATTGATCTATAATACCAGCTTACTGTATGTTGAAAGGTCACCTTTACACACTACAAATTTGTAACATTACGATAACAATTTAATTTTGAGTAGCACAGAGAGGCCTAGGGCAGACGTATATGGCCGGCTTTATAGAGCATTGTTGTGATTGTCCATTTGCATGAAAATATTGTGATTTCCATTCGCAGTCTCCCAAGCTTTCATTCGAGTCAGACAGATCCAGGGTTAAGAGATATAGAGGTCTAGTTGCCGGATGCATGAATAAACTGTGACTGGAAAAAAAAACACGACGTCATCAGTATTGAGAATCTTTATTGAAAAGACAGGTCGAATCATTACTTGTACAGACAATTCCGTTTTAAGGACACAAAAACAAACAAACAACAAATTAAGACTATCGAGATTCCAACTGCGGACGTGAATAGAATACAGATTTTTGAGATTCCAACTGCGGACGTCAATAGAAT
>JAHWFP010224984.1:43161-63729 GCA_023313725.1 Lithobius niger | reverse complement strand
CTGCGGACGTCAATAGAATACAGATTTTTGAGATTCCAACTGCGGACATCAATAGAATACAGATTTTTGAGATTCCAACTGCGGACACACACACATACACACAAACAAACAAAAACTACCAGCTTAGTTGTATAGATTCTGGTAACCCCTGCCAGAAGCCAAGATGGCCGACCTCCGGTCAGTGACGTGAGCCAGTGGTTTTTCTAGGCTTCCATGCTAGGAGCCGAGATGGTTGATTTTCGGTCTATGACGTCAGTTCGGTTGAAACGTCGTTTCCGGTTTGTGACATCATTTCCGGTCGGTGATGTGTGCAACGAGACATACAACGTCATTTCCAACCAACACCGCCATCTATTGGTAATTAACAGCCAAAACCAGCCAGTAGCTAAATCTACATAATAATTCTGGATCCCAGCTGAGCTGATAAAAGGAAAGTTAAAGGAAAACTGGAAGTAGAACAATCACTTTAATCGCTTATCATTGTTTTCGTGCACGTGTAATGTCTTTGCTACGGTGCCTAACAATTCCTGGTGCACGTGGTAAGGATTGAAAACTATCGTCCAAACCGTTGATTGTTGATGGGTAAAATGAAAGAATCCATGTTTCAGCTAAATGCGTATACTTTTAAATCAAACTAAGCTACGTTGTTAATTTCGAGGCCTCGAAATTGGCAGCTGGAAACGATGCAATTGCTTATTTAATTCGCAGATAAAGGCTTTCAGAGCTGAGCTCAATTGTTTCAAAGTGAACAACAACAATCACTGCTGAGCACGAGGCTGATCGTTGCTATCTTGCAAAATAGTCGTTTACAATCAAAGATGATGGTTCAGCGCTCACATTCTTTAAACGGTGCATCCTGTGATTTCAGCCACTGGATGCGCAGATTCAGTGACTGAGGCCAACAAAAATCACCGTTTATCAGCCAGTGTGCGCAAAAATTGGATTGAAGAAATTTTAATCCGTGAAAGCGTTACTTAGCCAGTGCGTGCGAAAATGGGAGTAGGAGTGGGGAGTTGGGAGTGGGGAGTGGGACTGAGGGGGTTGGGAGTGGGGAGTGGGGAGTGGGAGTGAGGGGGTTGGGAGTGGGGAGTGGGAGTGGGACCGAGAGGGGGGTAGTGGGTCTGTAAATTTAAATCATGACCGGCCTTGTGCGTAGCACGGGCTTCCTCTAGTCTATCGATAATTTTGTAACATCATATATAGGCAATTAATAACACAAATGAAGCAGCAGCTCCATCTTTTGGTAATTAACAGTATAAAGCAGCTAGTAGTGCCATCTATCAACAATTAACAACGAAAATCAGCCAGTGGTGCCATCTACCGAGAATTTACAACGTAAGTCAAGCAGTAGTGCCTAAGTCAGCAATCAAAATTCAAATATAATACAAACAAAGCAGTAGCATAATTTATCAACAATTAATAGCATAAAATGGCCAACAACGACACAATCGGTAATTACCAACATAAACTAAGTATTAGTGGCATATGTTGACAGTTAACAACATAAACCAACCAAGAGTGCCATCTGTTGACAAAGAACTACAAACAATGTCTTTCCCAAAAAGCATGGTCATCTAGCATAACGAAATGCATTTCTATCCCCCTCCCCATTTTAAGGTACGTTCTATTAGTAGCTGATAGAGGGAGCCACAGCAGAAAAAAAAACAATTTAACAAGAATAACGAACACGCCCATCTATCGTCGATAGATGGGCGTATTCGTTATTCTCTCCAGTAGAGATTGAACTAGCTACGGAACCCGCTTGTGATAAGCCGAAGGTCCAACAGCACCACCCTGTGGCTCTCCCTAAGGCTTAATAAAAAAATTCTTGCAGATAGAGTGAAAAGCATGATATTTGCTACACAAGTCATTCTTATCAGTACAATTCGAACTAAAATTTGTCGGTCATTATCCCTATGGAGAGGACACAGGGAGACACTGGAGGCTGGGTGGGGGATTCCATATGTAGTTCGATTTCTACTGCTTGCTACAATGCATGCTTTTAGTACGTTCAGCAAAAATGTGGTGGTCATTGATGCTTCAAGGCGATGTACGGGGAGAGCCGCTGGAGAAGGGTTTGGCGGTATTTCATGGAGATCTATGGCTGTTTGAATTTCTTCTGCTAAAAACGACCGACTTGTAAACCATAATGCATGCTTTTCGTACGATCAGCAAGAATTTGTCGGGTATAAGCCTCGTGGAGTTGGTCTAGCGGAGGCACTGAGGGGCCTTGGCGAGGATTTCATGGGAGTTCGATAGCTAGTTCGATTTGTACTGCAAAGAAAGACTTGTGTACCAAATTTTATTCCTTAAGCACTATCAGGTGTCAGGGAGGGGGCACGGGGGGGGGGGGGGCGTGTTGGCGGGGAGCCTTGGAGAATACCTCGAAGGGGTTCCGTAGCTAGTTCGATTTATGCTGCTGTGAAAGACTTGATTACCAAATTTCTTGATTTTTGTTCCATCTGCGATAATTTGTTCGTCAAGCTCCACGGAGGGGTAACTTTAGGGGACTATGGATAGGAGTCTTGGGGATATTTCATGGGGGTTCCATGGCTCGTTCGATGCGATTGCTAAGAATGACTTATGTGCGACAGTTCAATCTTTTAGCTCGAAAAGCAAGAATTTGTTGGTTCGAGGAAGCTGGGTTTGTTGGGGCACAAGGTGAGCGTGAGGGAATATAGGGGAGATATCTCATGGGGTTTCCATAACTGGTTCTATTTGTACTGCGAAGAATGACTTGCCTACCAAATTTCATGCTTGTCGTGATTGTTTTGCGCGACGAATGAATTATTTATTTATATATTTATTTTTTATCAGCCGACAAGTAAGTCGACCAGTTACGTAATTATTAACACAAATGAAGCAGTAGCGCCCTCTATTGATAATTAACAGCATAAAGCCGTTAGGAGTGCCAACTCACGAGAATTAACAACATAAACTAGCCTGTGGCTCCATCTTCCGACAGTTAACAACATACAATGGTCAACAATGTCTTCTATCAGCAATTACGACCGTAAACCAACCATTAATGTTATCTACTGACAATTAACGTGATAAACCAACCAATAATTCTGCCTACTGGCGAAGAACGACATTGTAATGTATTTCCATCTAGAGTAACGAGATGTCAGCTCTACCCACCATTTTAAGGCACGTGCTGTTAGTAGCCGATAGGTGGAGCCACAGAAGAAAATAATTTTTTTAAAGAAAAATCGGTGATAGATGGGGTGGCACACAGCTTCTGTTATTGGTTCGTACGTGGAACCACAGAACGAAAGCGCCATCTATGGATAAAAATGCCATACAACGTCATCCCCAATTAGCAGCATCGTCTAACGGAATGAAACGCTATGTCTATTCACAATTTTAAGGTACGTTCTGAGGTAGTAGCTGATAGGTTGAGTAACAAAAGAAATGACAATTTTGTTTTTTTGAGAAATTCCACGAAAGGTAGCATTGACACCACACACATCCTTCTGTTTTCGATCCGTAAGAGGTAGGGCAACAGTGTAAAAGTAGTTTTATTTATTTCAGAAAATCGATAGTAGATCACATTGATCCCGTCATTCCGAACACCATTTTAAGTCACGTCACGTATGACACCATCCCTATCTCTGGCTCTTACTGGCTCATTTGTGGGGCAACAGAGTAAATGTACATGTGGTTGCCACTGTGTAAAATTACAAAATTATGCTTTTGAAGAAATGTACAGTAGAAGGCTCTGAATACGCCATTTTTGACTACCAGTGTAAGTCATGAGACCTTCAATATCATTTCCGATGAGCATAGTACTTTGTGTTGTGGGTTCATAGATGGTACCACTAACAAAAATACAATTTTTCGTTTTTGATAAAATTTTACATTAGATGACAATGACACTTCTCTCCATTGTCTTACAATGGACGCGACCAACCGTCATAGAGCGTACACATGAGTCTCAGTTTCGCTTGTTAGTGGTTCATAGATGGAACTGCAGAGTAAAATTGCAGTTGTATGATTTGTGTGGGACCTACGTTTACATATGGGGGGGGGGGGGATCGAGGCTTAATGGCGCGTCGACAACTTGGTCATTAGCGCCAACCTCAGTCACAGTGCAGTGGTCCGGGTTGCCACTGCACCACACATTACAGAGATGTCATTCAAACCCCTAATCTAAATCTTGTCATACACCTGTACCTCCTGCAAAAATTGAAAAACACCGGACAGGAGGACAGACTTATCACCCAATTGACGCGCAGTGTCCTGCGGAAGATGGAAACGACGACGAACACCATCAAGATGGTGACAATCAACAAGGAAGTGCCGGACCGTAAGTGGCCGTCGACACCAAGAACATTCAGGAGGGTCAACCCCCCGCAAAAGGAAACAGTGAGTAAGTCGAGTGTGACCAACGCGCAAACGAGCCAACACCACCCCCTCACGGCGACTGCGGCGACACGCCGAGTGCCATTCCTCAAGAGTGCCTTTAATAGCACGTAACTTATTACCGACTTGACTGTCCCACAAGGCTTGCCAAAAAGCATGTAACCTCAGACGCAGAGTTGGAAAGGCGTCTGAGGGAACAAGGCCGAGATCCCTCCGGAGCGGGCCAGAAACGGCCCCTTTCGCTGCAGAATCCGCTTGCTCATTTCCAACTATCCCAACATGGCCCGGGATCCAGCAGAAAAGCACGGTTTTCCGCCGGCCAGGCAAGCGGGAAAGCAAAGCTTGGACACGTTGTGTCAAGGGGTTCCGAGGATTGTTTACATATGGGACAGTTTCGATTTCGTGTTATTAGCGCATCGATGGCGCCGCTAAGTAAAATACACAATGATACGGTTTTTTTTTAGGGAAAATCAACACTAGATGGCAGTGAGAAGTCCCTTACTGTCATATAATGGACTAACCCGTCTGTCGTAATGTGTAAAAAATAGTACGACTATGTCGTGAGTTCGTAGAATGGACCACCGAGTCAAATTGCAATTTAACGTTTCGTGAGAAAATCGAGACGTAAAAATAAAGAAAGGGGTTAGAACACGTAACTAATGGTTAAAATGACATACCTGTTGAAAAAAAAATCAGTCACATTCGAATAGCATTCAAAAGGCCATGGTCCTTGTTAATACCTACGTTTTAAGCTACAAAAGCTAAAAATTGGTTTCGAACTCTAAGTAACAGCAAAATTTCTCCAATAAGAAGAAAAAGAACAAAAAAGGCCTCGTAGTGACATTAAAATAGTGTTTAGCACGCCCTGGGCCTAGTTCACACCTACGTTTTAAGCTATAAATGTTGAAAATCGGTTCAGTGGTTCTGTTTCTATAGGGCAGTGACACGACGTAGTATTATTGTATATAACTCTATGGTGGAGCCAGTAACTGGGTTAGCTGCAAGGTGCACTGGTGGGGGAAAAGAAGAGCCTCTTACGGAAACCAATGCTATTATACTGGATTTCTTAGGCATAAAACGCGCGATTTTTGTCGATTTGTTGGCAGTTGCTGACATTTTTAAGCAAGTGGAATCTTTATTTTCCAATTACAACCTAAGCAGCATAAGGGATTGGAGAAAACAACGGTTTTTCAAGCCTACGAAATCCACTGAAGTGCCGTTGTTTAACCAACCATGTCAATCTAGTGCCCCTTGCAGGTATCTCTCTTGTAGTCAATATGACGTCACTTGACGCTGCTCTACAGTTGAAAGCAAAATTTCCGCAACAACAACAAGAAATGCTCTTGCTGTAGAGTCCAAACGATTCGATAGTCGCCACTGAAATTTTTAATGCAGTGAAATTGTTATGACACGACCCAAAATATCGAATTTCGTTGGTCTATGTCGATTCTGGAGGAAAAAATATTGTAGCCACATTAAAATATCATTCAAAAGTCCCTGATCCTAGTTAATACCTTCATTTTAAACTTGAAAAATTGAAAATCGGTTCTTTGGTTTGATTTCTAGGAGAGCAAATTTTCCCCAACAAGAAGAAGAACAACAACAAGAATTTGTACCATTAAATGTAACATTAAAATCAGAGGTACAAACTGCCCCTAAACGACTGAAGTTACAAGGCACATATGGGGCGCGGGAGTAAAGCGTAGCAACAGTGCAGCACTTAACGGCACCGCCCTACGCTCACCACCTACCTCAATAAAAGAGTGGCGGGAGAATTGGTTAATAGTTTATACATGCATTTACATAACAACATTAGTTTTATGAAATAGCACTGAGTAAGTTTGAAATAGCTGTTAGTAAAAAAAAAACAACCTTAAAACGATATGTTAACCTGGTAAAGCTGAGTAAGGAAATTTCACACCATTGTTGATTATTGATTTTATACTGTGGTGATCACGGCTGATCGGTGAGAGAGCTCAGCCTGGTGGATGAAGGTTTGCGAATCTGGTTGAACCCCTGGAAAGGGACCGTGGAAAAGTTCCCGCCAGGACTGCTGGCCACGATAGCGTGAGAGGTTACCAGTCTCCCTCAGTGGCTATGGGAACTATTCTGGCCAATTCAGGACAATCTCTCGGTCCCTGCGATGGTTGGATATTTCTTCTGCTCCAAAAGTCTGGTAATGTTCAAACATGAGCTGGTTCAGCCATACGATCATTAGATTGCTTCGGCTGACTTAGGCTCAAAGAAATTAATAAAAAAAAAAAACTACAATTCATTTCACTGCAATTGCATGTTGACTGCTTCAATTCAGCGTCACGAAATTTAGCAATTTGACTAGTTGGTTCCCATATTACCGCCCCTGCTTCAATTACGACATCAGCCGTTATTCTGAAAAATTACCGCGCGTCCATCAAATTGGGTAAACTTATTTTTTTTACGGATTTGACTGCTTCTGCAAAATAATTATCCAAATGGTTCAATTGTTCGAAGACATCTCTTTAATTCTTGCCAGACCTATAGTTTGTTTCACATTATTTTTTCAGAAAACTGACTGGATGACGACTCGTTTCCTTACACTAAGAGTGCAAAAACATGTGGATATCACACTTGTAGACTCAACAAAGTTACTGTTAGAGTTTACGAATGGCACGTTTACGCATTTTTTTGCACTCGCAGCAGAAGAAAACGTGACATCATGCAGTCAGTTTTCTGAAAACATAATGTGGAACAAAGTATAGGTGAGGTCTCTGCAGTATTTGTCTTGAATTGCAGTTGTGAACGTATTTTTGACATTAGGCCTAAACCAATGAAAATACTTTCACAAACCACGCATTACTGATAGTTTTCACTACGATTAGCAATGAAAAAACTTCCTGTAAAATCAACAAATAAAATCAAATTGTAGTTCATTATAATTATATAACACAAAAGTTGGCTGCATTTCAGGTTCATGAGACATGTGAGGGTTGTACAAACGTATGTAGAATGCGTCTAAGGTTGGTCTGCTGTGCGCTATGAATAGGTTAGGGTTGGTGGAGAAACATGTTGCCAGCAAAACCCCGTCACATGTCACTTTCCTGTTGCACTGTAGCTTTTTTTTGACTTAGTTTCAAGTCTTTATAAAACAGAATCTTTTGGAACCTTATAGAATGATAACAACAAAACCGAAAAATTTAAGTTACAAGTTTGTATTGAATCCATATGCACTATTTACTTTTGTATCGAGTATTAAAAGCGCAAATGTGCTTAGTTATTTTCTAAAATATGTTTTGTTTTGGTTTTTTGGTGGGGGGATATCGAGAATGTCAGGCAGCCAGCCAAAAACGTGACTATTTCTCGGTCCACTCCACGATGTGAAGCCATCCAAAGAAGTCGTCAGATATTTTGAAGAGTGTAAGTTAGTGTATGGGAAGGGTTATAATTGGCGGCAGGCAGCGGGCTAACTACCACAGGCCCCGCATTGATGGGGCCCCCAACACACTGCGAGAGTTCAGAGGGTCCTCCAACATATGTAAATAAAAACCAGAGATAGTGCGAAAACAACAAAAATATAAAGAATGCTAAATACAAAAAAAAAATGTGGCTACGTGTTAGTTTTTCGCCCTGGGCACCTATAACTCACGGTTCCCCGCTCAGGAAGTCTGATATGTAAGTCCAAAAGGCAACGTAAATAGCTTTGCATCAGTATTTAGTTAACCTATAACTGTTGTTGCTATCCTGGGGACTGGGGAGGGCACAAAATTCAAAGGGGCGTAAAATTACGTCATCTCCCCTTCCCAGACTTACGGACGCTGGCCCGTCCCTGGTTATAAGAAATAAAAGTAGGTGTCATTCATGGTTCCGCTGTAGGAAATATTTATGCCAGATGGAGTATTTCATGTGGTAAGAGAAGTGGAAAATGGTTTTAATACCATTTGCGGTCAACTTGTATCACAACACCTTAGAAACCTTAGGTACATGATTCAGGTAATACAAAAATTTAAACAGTAGACTGTCAGCAATATCAAGTCTTAAATTTATCCTACAGTAAAATACTTTTGATTGGCATTGATGTAACAGGTATAGCAGGTTTAACTATAAAATAAATATATTGTATTTCTAATATCGATAAATATAGACGGAGGTTTGTGTAAAGTATTTAAATATACTTCAATACTTATGCAACTAACAAAAAAAAACTGTATCAACTCACAGAGTTTTGGGTTTGTACTGTGTCACTAACTACAAGAATAACACTGACTGTACTGAATTGTACGAATAAAACCATTATTATTATTATTATTATTATATTATTATTAATAAATGCTTTTTACTTATAATATATGTTTCACCATATTCCTATCTATGTACTCAAACTGCTAAGATGTTTGTCTGGTGTGCATATTTCAATTGTCATTGCGAACTGTGTATTGTCTATAGTGTTGTGCATTGGTTAATTGTAAATTTAATTCCATTAATTTTGTTGCAAACGTAGCCACTACTGGCAAATAGTTTTTACTGATGCAGATGAAAAGCTAAAGTACAGGAAAGATACTATCAGTAGTCAGTGATTTAACTTTATTGGGTTAAATAAGTATGTACGTGAAAGTTTAAGTTTTGCTAAAGAAAAATGACTGCGTAACCACTTGAAACAGATAACCTTTACAAGGTTGCATAAAAGAAATATTTATTTACATGTATTAACTACGTTTATGCAAAAGATATAACGCTTCTATAACTAAAGGATGTTGTACGTTGACCGATTTTCTGTACCTTCCGTAATGCTACCAAAAATGCCTCTGGGGTCAAAACTGTGTGCCAGTCATAGTTCTGATCGTGAACAAAATTTATTAAATCACACTTACAATTTGTACAATGCGCTACTATGCAATAGGCAATATCAAAATCCCAATGATGTTCGCAACACAAACAGCCAGCATGCCAGCCAGTCACTTATCACAGTGGTCACAATCATATCTACTAGCCACTAAAATCGACTTATAGGAGTCTCAGCTAAGAAAAAAGTGTGAATGTGTTAGTTCGTGCTTACACTGAATATAAAGCATCGCACAACTGATACGTATGGTCTAGTCTAAAATAGAGTTAAAATTTCAACTACATCTCCATCTTCGTTTCCATCTACGTCTACACCTAACGTCTATATCTACCGAATGTTTTGTTATACGTAAAGCATGAGTGTCAAAAAATTCTTGCTTAAATATTAACTTTAAAAATTCTTTCTTACATTTGGGTATCGTTAGCATGTTCACTGGGTGAAACACAAGCAGGAAAAGAAACTAAATTGTATGTCATCTCATTAATAGGGTTAGTGGCATTGTCTGCAATTATTCTGTCACCAGGTTCAAAACAGACGATGTTCGAGTACCAATACTTGCAAAGTGGACTGAGCAAATTTGAATTAATTGGCCTTTTCTGTTCACACAAACTAGTTAGCATCCCAAGTCCCATAACAATAACAAAGCCTATAGCACTGTACCACATAAAAGATATTCGATACAAAAACAAGATATTAATATTGCGTTCCTGTGGATTTAAGACAGCAACTACACTTCTTAGTGTTGTTGAGTTAGAAAATGCAGCTGAATATTTCTTTCCCGGTACATTTAAAAATTCTGATATGGTATTTAAACCAGTATTATTTAATACTAGACAACCTTGAACAGATCTTGACAACACTGGATTGTACGGTTTTTGAATGTGTGCTCCAAAACCAATCCACAGTAAAAATGCTAGTCCAATTACAAAACTAAACAGAACACCTCGCTGAGTACTTCTTGGCCAAAATATACCAAGAGTGAACATTCCCAGCGTTGGCCCTCCAAACATACCTAATATTGAACTGACCATATGAATCAAAGCTGTAATTTCCCCCATTCCAAATGTTATAGCAACACTCAGGATTCCGAAAGACCCAGCTAATGTTTTCGTGATTAAGGAAAGAGTTTTGTCATTCTTCAAGGAATCTTTTAATAGTGGCTTTACGAAGTCTTCAACTGTAACAGATGGTTGATGATCCAGTGCTCAAAGCCGCACTCAGTACTCCACTTGTAAGCAATCCAGCTATCCCAGGAATATGCGATAAGTAATCCATAATGAAAATAAGAAGTAGTTGATCAGCTTTCTCAATACGTTTTGATAATAGAGGATCACAGTCATGGTACTTGTAGTAAAATACAAGACCTATGAATGATGAGCCAAAGGTCACGACTGCTGAAAGGGGATAGCTGAGGAGTAAGGCCAACTGTGATTTTTGCAAGCTCTTTATTGTTAATAGCCTTTGTATCTGAATTTGGTTAACCCCATAAAGGGTCAGATACAGTGACATTCCACCAATCATCAATGACCAGAAAGACAAACGTACAGTTGGGTCAGGATTAATATTAAAAAAATTAATCCGTCTCCCTGCAACAGCAACATCCCAGATGTCTTTCCACTCTCTGCTATCTACTGCACCCTTGATATGTACTGCTAAGACTGTTGTAATCATAAGAAAACCTTGGAAGACATCAGTCCATAACACTGCTTTCATGCCTCCAACTGTCGAATAGAATGTACACACTAGTCCCACAGATAGGATAGAGTATGTCACTGAAAAACCCGTCGTAGCACTCAATGCAATGGCTGGAGCATAAATTGCAACACACATAAAGAGTAGCCGTTGCATAATAAATGACCCAGACAGAACGAGTCGAGCGATTCGACCAAAACGCATTTCCAGGTATTCAAAGATGCTTATCTTCTGTAACCGAAAGAAAACTGGCAAAAAAAGATAAGACACTATGAGGATGGCAAACAACTCGCTGATGAACAACAGTACAAACTGTGTTCCATACATATAGATTTCGTTTGGAAGCCCAAACATTGCTACAGCAGAGAGCGTACTCGCCATTACTGAACACGCTACTGGAAACACGGGCATTGTCTTGTTTGCCATCAAATATTCTTCATTTGTTCTTTGCTTTCCACCAGTCATTCTGTAATAGCCACCAATAAGTGCTGAAAAGAGCCGTGTTACAGCAACCACCACATAGTCCGTTGCTCCAAAATACGATACCATTGTTGTGATTGCACTCTTATAACAGATTACTGAGTTATTGCTTCGTGGAAAATGATACCTTTCTTGTTGATGGTTCCTTTTCCCAAATACTTTAGTCTTGCTTTAAGCTAATCTTCTAATTCAGCAGCTAGAGAGATTGATTTTAAGTTAGGAATCCTAATTGGATTACATCTTCTTTGTTGTCGTATTATTTGTCTTTCAATATTGAGGATTCCCTGCAACGAAAACATTTGAACATTATATCTCTCTAACAACAACAACAACAACAACTTCAACAAAAACACTACAATAAAATTTTAAAAAGTAATGTAAATGGTCGGCTTTCTGGTAAATCATTTTCATTTGTTACTTAGTGCAGTAAATCATTCTGTGCACTAAGATAGAGTCTGAGTTAAGTTTGGACTTATTGCCTTTGATGTCTAGTGAAACCGTTGTACAATATCAGAACGAACAAAAAATGTAGTACTTCTCACAGGCCTAAAATTTGTCCTTTCTTTGAAACGTATAAAATATAAATTCTACTCATATAGTACTGTTATGGCATAAAAATAATTCTTATGTAACGATACTTCGTCCTGTCTACAACATGGCTAAGTTCCGCTGAAATATTCCTTCAAGTGTATGAGTTTGCAGCATAGTATTAACGATTGATAAACAGCTATGGAGCACTATAGTCTATCTTTGCAGCATAGGTAACCGAAAACGAATCTGAACCTTAAGCCACAGGAAATCCACTATTGCGTAATAGCGTGGTGCACTTTATTTTACTACTTGTAATACTGAACATACCATGCCAGTTAGATGCGACCAGCGACTTTGTCATTAACTATCTTCCTGTTAATATCTAACTACATTACGAAATGTCTAAGCTTACAACAAAACCTTAGTGGTCATGAAATGCTTCGAATTAAACATTGCTTACTTTTGTGCAATTAACAAATTATTAACTCGGCCAACACAAATTTCAGGCATCATACCCAAACACCCCAACACATAAGTGCGTTGTTAAATAACATACAGTTGGCAGCATACACTCAAACACACATCATAGATTGCGACAAGAATACTACAACAATAGAATACTATAACAATAAGTACAAACGAACGACAAAAGTACTCGGACTATTGTAGCTTATCAGCTGGGTGCAAGCTTTAATAGAACGGACACTATTAGAATGGGTCCTATGTTTGAAAGAAAAATGTCCTAACAAGAAGTACAAGAACAAGAACAGCATTTTCCATTTTTGTACTTAACACTAAACATTTAGCGTGGAATCAGGCATAAGCAGCGTGAATAGTTGTATGAAGTCGTTGTAAATCAGATAAAGTTTATTCGTTTCTAACAAAATATGAAAAAATAAACATAGTAAATAACGTAGTACAGTTTTTATACACTTGCATTTCATTAGAGTGACGTGATTCGGATGCCAACTGGCAAGCCAATCCAGCAATTCCAGTTTCTACCATACGAATTTTATCGACAGGGCCGTAGCCAAGAAAAGATTACACCCTTCTGTCTCAAAATGTCAACTTAACAACTAAACTCTTAAACAAAAGTTCTGCCAGAAAATCCGAATTCGCAATCCACAAAGGTCACAAATTAAAAACATTTTTTTTTATGTATTACAATTAAAAAAAAATTGCAATTTCATGTTCGCGAGATATCTTTATGAGATAGTGATGTTCATTTTTATCCCACCTTCCAGGATTTTAACCCGTTCTGAAAATTGGGTGGTGAGGTTCGAGAAGGCTAGACCTGCAAACGGAAATGGCCACTCTTCCACTACTATTCATTCGGCAAAGAATTTGTGGTAGTAAATTTGAACAAGCAATTCAAGTACACCAGTAATTGTTACCTGAAAGTTTACTAATAAGAATTTTACAAAAATTCCTTCAGCGATTGAATTGATTACTGCTACAAAAAGACAGGCATCCTTCGACTGGTGAAGAGTGGCGCTAGTCGATGAAGGCAGACCCTGCTGCACGTGCACGGTTGTAATAGTAATAAATTACATCCGGTTCACAAAGAACAGATGGAATCAATAGCGTCCAACAGGGGACAGCTTACATCAATCCGCAGATTAGCATAATAATAAAACAATATCATAAATCATTTTAAATGGAGCGCTTGAATACATTGTGAACCATTTGTCCAACTACGCAGTAATTTACAACACTGAAAAACTTCTATATAATACATTTTCCAAAAGGAGATTATACAAAAGGTTAAATACACAAAGAAGTAAAGCTAAGTGTGATCTATAATGCCAGCATGCTGTAAGTTGATTGGACACTCTAAATTTGAAACATTATTTTTGAGTAACAAAGAGAGGCCTAGGGCACCCGTATATGGTAGGTTTATAGAGCATTGTTGTGATTGTACATTTGCATAAAATACTGTGATATCCCTCTAGCAGTTGCCCAAGCTTTCATTAGATTTAGTTAGATCCAAGGTAAAGAGATATAGAGGCTTAGATTCCGTCTGCGTGAAAATATTGCTGCGTGAAATAATACTGGAAAAAACCATGACGTCATCAGTACTGTGCATCTTTGTTGAAACGACAAATCGAATCATTACTCTTGTACAGACAATTCAGTTTGAAAGACACACAAACAAACCAAAGAATTAAGATTATCGAGATTCCCACTGCGCACTTTAACAGAATAAAGATTATGTAAATTTCCACTACGGACCTCAATAGAATACGGATTATCGAGATTCGCACTGCGGACACACACACACACACACAAACAAACAAAAACGACCATCTTAGTTATATAGATTCTGGTAGCCCATGCCAGAACCCAAGATGGCCGACCTCCGGTCAGTGACGTCAGCCATTTTTTTTTTCTGGGCTTCCATGCGAGGAGCCAAGATGGTTGATTTCCGGTCTATGACGTCAGTTCGGATGAAATGTCGTTTTCGGTTTGTGACATCATTTCCGGTCGATGATGTGTGCAACGAGACGTACAACGTCATTTCCAACCAACACCGCCATCCATTGGCAATTAACAACATAAACCAGCCAGTAACACAATCTATCAATAATTAATAACGTAGGTCGATTTGTAACATCATACATAATGCACAATACGTAATAATATACTATAGACAATATTACAATACCTAATGATATATGAAAAGTGCACAAAGCCAGGAGCACTTATCACAATAATTGTCACGTTTGTATAAGTATATTGGCCACTAAAAATTTGCTTACAGGAGTTTTGGCTAAGATGTGTAAATCTAAGTCTACATCTACGTTTACACCTAGGTCTACTGTTGGGTAATGCTTTGTTATTGGAAAAGCGTAAGTTTCAAGAAGTTCGTGATAAAATATTCACTCTAAAAATGTTTTCTTACAGTTTGGTATCGTTAGCATGCTCACTGTGTGTACCATGAGCGGAAGAAGAAACTAAATTGTATGTCGTTTCATGATCAGGTTTAGTTGCATTGTCTGAACTTATTCTACTATCTCCAGGCACAAAACAGACGATGTTGGAGTACCAATACTTGCAAAGTGGACTGAGTAAATTTGAATTGACTGGCCTTTTCTGTTCACACAAACTAGTCAGCATCCCACCTACCATAACAATAAGAAAACCTATAGCACTATACCACATAAAGGATATGCGATACAAATAAAAGATATTATTATTCCGTTTCTGTGGATTTAACACAACAATTTCACTGATTAGTGTTGTTGAGTTAGGAAATGTAACTGAATATTTATTTCCTAGTGCAGCTAAAAATTCTCTTGAAGTAATGGGTAAGGATAAGTTGATTAAACTAGAACCATTACTTAATACTGGGCAACCTTGAACAGATCTTGGCAACACCGGGTTATATGGTTTTTGAATGTACGCTCCAAAACCAATCCAGAGTAAAAACGCTAGTCCGATTACAAAACTAAACAGAACTCCACGCTGTGTACTCCTCGGCCAAAATATTCCAAGAGTGAACATTCCCAGCGTTGGCCCACCAAACATACCTAAAATTGTAGCTCCCATATGAACCAAACCAGTAAGTTCACCCATTCAAAATGTTATAGCAACACTCAAGATTCCAAAAGACCCAGCTAATGCTTTCGTGATTAAGGTAAAAGTTTTGTCGTTCTTCAAAGAATCTTTTAAGAGAGGCTTTAAGAAGTCTTCAACTGTTACCGCAGCCAATGAATTAATCGTTGATGATATGGTGCTCAAAGCTGCACTGAGTACTCCACTTGTAAGCAATCCAGCCAGCCCAGGAATATGTGCTAAGTAATCCATCACGAAAATGAGAAGAAGTTGATCAGATTTCTCAATACGTTTCGATAATAGAGGATCACAGTCGTGATACTTGTAATAAAATATAAGACCCATGAAAGATGATCCAAATGTCACGACTGAATATTCCTAGTGTTGGCCCACCAAACATACATATAATTTTACCCACCATTTGAGTCAAACCAGTATGTTCCCCCATTCCAAAAGTTATAGCAACTCTCAGGATTCCAAAAGACCCAGCTAATGCTTTCGTGATTAAAGTAAGTGTTTTGTCGATCTTCAAGGAATCTTTTAGTAGAGGCTTAAGAAGTCTTCAACAGTAACAGCAGCTAAGGAATTGATCGTTGATGATACAGTGCTCAAAGCCGCACTGAATATTCCACTGATAAGCAATCCAGCCAGCCCAGGAATGTGTGATAAGTAGTCCATCACGAAAATAGGGAGAAGTTGATCAGCTTTCTCAATACGTTTCGATAATAGAGGATCACAGTCGTGATATTTGTAATAAAATGCGAGACCCATGAATGATGATCCAAAGGTCACGATTGCTGAAAGAGGATAGCTGAGGAGTAAGGCCAACTGTGATTTTTGAAGGCTATTTATTGTTAGTAGCCGTTGTATTTGCATTTGGTTAACTCCATAATGGCACAGGCACATAGACATTCCACCAATCATCATTGACCAGAAAGATAAAGTACAGTTGGGTCTGGATTAAAATAAAAAAATTAATCCTTTTTCCTGCAACAGCAACGTGCCAGATCTCTTTCCACTCTCTACTATCTACTGTTCCCTTGATATGTATTGCTAAGACGGTTGTAATCATAAGTAAAGCTTGAAATACGTCAGTCCATAACACTGCCTTCATACCTCCAACCGTAGAATAGAATGTGCACACTAGTCCCACGGATAGAATAGAGAATGTCACTGAAAAACCCGTTGTAGCACTCAATGCAATGGCTGGAGCATAAATTGCAATGCACATGTACATCAGCCGTTGCACAATAAATGACCATGACAGAACTAACTAGTCGAGTTATTCGACCAACACGCATTTCCAGGTATTCAAAGATACTTATATTCTGCAAATGAAAGAAAACTGGCAAATACAGATAAGACACTATGAGGATGGCCAGCAACTCGCTGATGAACAACAGCACATACTGCGTTCCATAAATATAGACTTCGTTTGAAAACCCCAATAGTGCTATGGCAGAGAGCGAACTCGCCATTACCGAAAATGCTACGGGAAATACGGGCATGCTCTTGTTCGCCATCAAATATTCATCAATGGTTTTTTGTTTTCCACCAGTCATTCTGTAATAGACGCCAATAAGAGCTGAACCGACGAGTATTACACCAACCACCACATAGTCTGTCGTTCCAAAAAAGGATACCATTGTCGTGATTAAACCCGTATTACAGATTTCTGAATTTTGCTTCCTGGAAATGATTCCTTTCGTGCTGATCGTTACCTTTTCCAAATCCGTCAGTCCTGCTTTAAGCTAATTTTTCTGATTGACTGCAAGAAAAATTCAGTTCAAAAAAGGGTACCCTTATTGGATTACATCTTCTTTATTGTCGCATCGTTCATATGTTAATGTAGAGGTCTTCCTGCAACGAAAACATTTGAACCGTTACATATCTCAAACAACAACAAAAAAAAAACAATAAACTGTTTAAAAGGAATGTAAATGGACGGTTTTCTGGTAAATAATTTCTGATTGTTGCCTAACTACAGAAATCCTTCTGTACATTAAGATACAGCTGAGGTTAATTTGGGACTTACTGCCTTCGAAGTCGAGTGAAACGGATGCACAACATCGGAACAAAGAAAAAATGTAGCACTTTTCACGTGATTAAACTACGTGTCTTCTTTGAAACATATGGAATAGATATTTTCCTTATATAGTACTTTTACAGCGTAAAAAATATTCTTGTGTAAAGGTACTTCTTCCTGTCTTCAACATACCAAAGTTCCACTGAACTACCTCTTCAGCTATATCCCTTACGGCTTAGAAACATGTTCACTGAAGAAGAGGTAATTCAATTAAATTGTTTTTGAATATAGTATTGTTGGCTGAGCCTCAAATTTCAATGGACCAATTTTTAATGATAACGATAGTGGTATTTCCGTTTGTAACTATTAAGCTCACGGAAAAACTTCCCATTCACTTGATACGTGTCCGTGAATCCAGAATCAGTAGCTATTTAAATCAGTGACTATCAAAGGCTATTTAATAGCTTTTTTATACAATTTATTAGTTTTTAATAATAAAAAATAATACCCAAAATAGAAAGGTAAGGTCAGTATGGGCATCATTTCGATGGCATAGGGCCACACTGACCGCAGAAATCAAGTCAGTAACCGTTGCCATCCCAGTACTACTTTCCTGAACTACTTCAGTTCTGCACACAGAGGTGGTTCTGCACGGCTACACAGAACCCTCGCATTTCGGCAAGTTTCTTGGCATGGGAAAATAGAACATTTATTCGTTTTGGATGCACCAACCTGCTTGCCCCATTTTGTACCATGAAGCAAAATGGCAAACCTTCAGCCACCTTTTTCCACACTCAGTTTCTCTCTCACTGAGCACACACCTCTGTTACTCCATTTCTTGTTCAGTGTGGGTCTGAACATTCATGTCTTTTGGCTTTAGGCTAAACTAGGTTCGTACCACGAAGCAAAATGGCATGCCTTTGGCCTCCTTTTTTTTCCATGCTCTATATCTCTCTCACTGAGCATGCACCTCTGCTCATCCGTTTTATCTTTCAGTGTGGGCCATACCCTTCATGCTTAAAGTTAACCCAGGTTACTACGTTTGGCATTTGGCTAAAGCCCTGGGCCTCTTAAGCCCTAGACAATTATTGTGGATGCCTGATGTACCTGATCTGATCTCAAATAGTCCTTCTCACCCAACGTAATGTCGCTTGCTTCTCACAAGACTGCTTAGGTGAATGCCCACTAACACTGTGTTTATTACCGCTGGAACACGTAAGCACGACGTCTATCAGCGACGAAAAGCGTCAGGACGAAAAGCGTTAGAACTGCCAAGGCCAATGTTCACTTACTCAAGTTCAAACACATTCCATCATATTACCATTGCCTTACAGTCCATGGCCTGAAGGCTGACATAGAATGATTACACTGCATGATATCATACTTTGAATCAATAACCACTCACACTGTCTGTTCCACTTTACTTTGGGAAGCATCAGGTCTGCATGGCTACACAGAACCTTTGACTATCAGCAGATTTGTCCGCATGGGAGAATAACACATGCATATATTTTGGACACGCCAACCTACTCTTTATACCTATGATTTGAACCCCTTCATCAGCATTGCTAATGCAGAAGAATGTCTTTCCAACTAACAAAAACGAGAATCAAAAATCCCTGACTAAGTGAGGGCCGATGGCATGAAGCAACCTTTAGCGGGAACAAGTCGTGCTTTGTTTTGCATCAAAGCACGATTTGTTCGCAGTAACGGTTGCTTCATGCCATCGACCCTTCATGCCTTCATGCAAAACTCTCTTTGGCCATACAAGGTTTCTTAGTGCATCTAGCATTACTATAACGCAATGATGAACGAGATTCCCGCTCACACAGCCAGCAGACCCACAGCCACTATACACTATGTGGAAGTTGGCTTAGTGGTGCTAACGCTCGTCAAATCGCGAACCGGAAGTTCAAGAGACCTGAATTTCGTACGATAGGTCTTTTCAGTACCGATTTAACAAGCCAAACCCCATCAAAATCAGACCAATAATTTCTTAGCTATTCAAAAAATAACCACGCGTGGCCCCATGAAAACCGAGTGTGCACGATTCACTGCGCTACAGTCAAACCCAGCAGTGCTAATGAAGGACAATTTCGAAATGGTTTGATCGATGCCAAAATTCGCATGTGTCTTTCAGCCCATGCCAGATGGGCGGCACTAAGATATGAGGTCGTCGGACAAACCCATAGGTGCTGGTGTCCCCTAACACACTTTTTGTAGCAATGCGAGTGTTACGTCGGTATAATGGTCGGATATAAGGTTGGGGCAAAAAAAAAAACAGCAGTGTGGACAGAATGAAACTTGATGTCTGGGCAGGTCTCATTGCCCCTGCGCTTTTTAAAGCCACAAGTCAATATGTACCTTGTATTCAGCTATTCACGAATAGCCTCGCTCACCCATGCCCCCCCAAAAATGGCAAAATCTCTCTGGACCACAAAATAACTTAGTCCCATTGGTATTCTGTTTGTCGGTAACTACTCACGCCTTAGGTCTAAAATACGCAGCGACATCTCGTCCCCCAAAGCAGTCTAGCCTATGCCCAGGGTCCTAGATCGTCACGTTCGGCTGTTATTGACATATTGACAGTCGAAGTATTTAACATGAATTTTCCATAGTATATAGGCTTATACTCAAAGTCGGGTTATTTTATAGCTATCCTGGTAATCGGAGTAGAGCTCTGAAAACCTATGGACGCCCATAGGGCTTGTCCAGCTAGGAGCATATCGAGTTTGAAGTGGCCGGGATAATAATAATATGAGTTTACCACACATGAATCGTGGGAAGGAACCGGAAGGTTGGTGAAACACTAATACCGGACCTAAGATAGAAGATAATCTTGATTAGAGTCAAATAGGGCGCTTAAGAAATTTATGAAGGGGGTTCTTATCTAGCATTCTGCGGAAGCCAGATACATTATCCATGTTAACAGTTTCAGCTTGTAGGGCATTCCAAATTGGGACGACTCTAACCGAGAAAAAATTACGCCGGCAATCAAGACGTGAACTCTGCACACACAGTTTCCAAGGATGTCCCCTGGTGTATTGCACTGGTGCCCTATCAAAAAAGGGAAGGTCCACAGAGATAAGACCACGCAAAATTC
>JAHWFP010224984.1:23664-38161 GCA_023313725.1 Lithobius niger | reverse complement strand
CAGTTGTCTTTTCTTTCTTTATCAGACTAGTGTATTGTGTAACCTCACAAGGACAGTCTTTAATGCAGACTGCTTGCTTCATTTGTCATTAAGTCTAGCATGATTGAGGATTCCAACCAGCGAACTAGTCCGGCAGTGTCAGTTAGTAACACATCACCTTTCTGACAAAGCCGTAGCCAGGAAGCAAATTTGCCCTCAACAACTAAACTAGTAAACAAACGTTCTGTCGGAAAATCCGAAAACCACAGTCAAACAACGACCACAAATACATTACAGTTTTTGATGTATTACAGCTAAAAAAAAGATGTAATACTACATTCGCGAGTTATCTTTATGAGATAGTGCTGTTCAATTATTTTCCTCTCCGGCGATTTTTATTCCCCGTGATACAGGGGTTCGAGGTGGCCTGCGTACAGGTCTTTTCTTCGATATGGACATTCGTTCAGTAGCTGATCGGTAAAAAAAATGTGTGCAGTAATACGAACTAGTAATTCACGTTCACTAGTAGTTCTTACTTGAAAGTTTGCCAATAAGAATTTTACCAAATTTCTTTCGGTGAATGAATTGATGACTGCTACAAAAAGACAGGCATCCTTCGACTGGTTCTACCAGCGAAGAGTGTGACTAGACGATGAAGGCTGCCTTCTCTGCATGTGAATACTAATAAATTATACCCGTTTCATAAAGAACAGATGGAATGGACAGCATCCAACGGGAGACAACTTAACGTCAATTTGTAGATTAGCATAACAATAGAAATATATCATAAATCATTTTAAATGCAGCACATGAATACATTGTGAACCATTTGTCTAACTACACAGTAATTTGCGACAACAAAAAAATTTCTACGCAAACACATTTTCCGAAAGGAGATTATACAAAGGTTAAATGCACAAAGAAATAAAGGTAAGCATGGCCGATAACGCAGCTTACTGTATGTCGAAAGGTCACTCTTCAACACTCTAAATTTTAAAAGATTAGGTAAAACTTTAATTCTGAGTAGCGAAGAGAGTCAGACCTTAGCAAAATCAATGAGGATTAGGCGTCGTAAGTAGTGATTATTCTGGTGTCCAACACAAGGAACCAAGATAGTTCCAGTCTGTGACGGAACCTAGTGGCTTTTTTTTTGGAATCCCATGCAAGTGAAACGTCGTTTCCTTTCTGTGACGTCATTTATGGTCGGTGATGTGTGCAACGTGACATACAACGTCATTTCTAACTAACAACACTACCTATAGGCAATATAACAACATAAATCAGCCAGTGGCACCATCTACCGACAAATAAATCAACCGGTTACGTCATCTATTGGCAATTAACAGCATAAAGTGGCTGGTAGGGCCATTTATCAACAATTAACAACATGAACCAGCCTGTGGCTCCATCTACGGACAATTAGCGATGTAAGTCGAGCAGCAGCACCTTTGTTAAGTCAAATGAAGAGCAGGTCTCCAAAATGGCCCAAATCATTTTTCGAAAAAGTTGCATTTTTTTGGCGGATAGAGGTCGCCACAGCCGTAGCTATTATCGAGTAATATTGTGTGATATCAAATGGTTCTAAGTCACACGTTATAGGATACGAAAAAATGATCTTATTTTTAAAAGGGGATTAGTCACCGAACGAGTTAGTTCCAATTGGGCGTAAGTCGTTTCAACCCAATCAATGACGCTCATTAGGTCAAGTGATCACAATGGCCGACTGAATGCTACTCGTAGCCGAAATTCTGCTGATTCTCGTAGATTTCCTTAAATATTTTGTAAGATGGTCACTGATAGTAATTTGACAGCTGTAGTTTTATTACCAGATCACTCTAGAAAACGAAAAAGGGATGCTAGTAAATGGAAAATTGAGAAGTTTCAGCACTTTTTGCAGATAAGATAAAGTAACAGCCAGTATCGTGCACAAATATAATTACACTACTTTTCGAGAGGACAACCTCCTGTCTTCAGGTTAAAATAAACACTAAAACATTTTAAAAATACGTGGCAGTATCTGCCGAGTCACCAAGTCTATAAAAACAAACCATTCAGGCATGGTCATGGCCTAAAACTTTGATACACCATGTTACAGGATGGGCGCCCGGAAGTGGAGCCTCCATTTCCGGGCGCCCATCCTGTAACATGGTGTATCATTTGGTATGTTTTATATTTTTTTAAAATTTTAAAATTTTAGGCCTTGACCATGCCTGAATGGTTTGTTTTTATAGACTTGGTGACTCGGCAGATACTGCCATGTATTTTTTTAATGTTTTAGTGTTTAGTTAACCTGAAGACGGGAGGTTGTCCTCTCGAAACGTAGTGTAGGTATATTTGTGCACGATACTGGCTGTTACTTTATCTTAAGTAAATGGAAAAAGCATGTAATTAGGGAAAATTGCTCACAGGAGCTGGCAAGGTACCCCAAAGTTGTTTATAAACATTGCGATGATATTGGTACCAAGCAACTTTAACAATACACAGGACGACCTTGACAGTACTCATGCTGAAATGTACTAGAATCAAAATAAAGTGACCCAAGTTGAATCTACCCCAAAACCAAAAACTTGTTAAGGATTCCCGCCAAGCTTTTCAGCCGTGTTAAGTCGTGATGTCAAACGCCAACCTCTTTCGCCAAGCTAATCCCACCGAGTAAGAGTTCAAAGGTTAAATGAAGTAGATGAAAATTGCTTACTGCGCAATTTTCAATTATTTCATTTAACGTTTGAAGTATTAATCGGTGGGATTAGCTTGGCGAAAGAGCTTGGCGTTTGATATCACGACTTAACACGGCCGAAAAGCTTGGCGGGAATCCTTAACAAGTTTTGTTTTGGGGTAGATATCAGGTATTTTTGGTACAAATTGATGAAATCCATTTGTTTTTCTTAACGATTATGAGATGGAAACACCAATCTAGTTTACTAGACCATATTTGTTTTTGATGACTTTCGTTTCATTTTGAGGACAGCAGTATGTCGTTACAAACGCAGATTTTCTATTTTTTATTAGCACGAATTTATTTAATGTTCAGCTTGTCATTGTTGCATAATAACAATGTTTAAAACAATAAGAAAATCAATTTGGCCGTATGGAGCTCCCTAACCTCTGAACCACTTGACCAATTAGAAAGGTCCATATGGAAAGGGCACATCTACAGAGCAATGCCTGTAAAATAAGCTAAGAATCAGCTTTATTCACCACCATGGAAGAAGAAAACGGTAAGCTGTGTCATTAATAGTGATTTTATGTTGTCAGGCGATCAAAGTCTCCCTATCCAACAAGTTTCATGCTCTTCTGCTGCATTGTTATTTATCCACAGATGGCTGAAAACAGCCAAACTACCTTTGCTGTAAAGACACAACGTGTCTAGTGGTCGCCATGCTCATATATATATTTTATCTGGATGTTATCGTTTTATCTTGGCTGGAGACACACTAGCATGTGTCTTGATACATTGCTTTGCTCCTTGATATAAACAATCCAAAAAAGAAACGCCCTTGCAAAAATGAACCACGTGATCGCTCAGTAATTTACAAAAAAAAGCATAAGTGAAATAATCTGTTCACGATTTAATCAACGTCAATAAATTTTAAACACCGTGAGTTTTTCATTGTTATAGGTTAGACTGGCACACCCATACCTCGTTATAAGAGTTTCAGTAGTTAGTTTTCCATGAATTAGAAATTACCGTTTTGTTAAAAACGTAGAAACATGACATAGGCCTGTCTGGAAATAACCTCTTCAAATAATAACGCACAACAAGCTTAGCTTTTTGATGCCCTCCCAGCCGTAAACATGGTGCCAGAAGGAGAGAGGAACAATTTTGCTAGTTAAATCCCATCAGAAATTCAGAAAATCCGTGGTACTTTTACATGCCACAATCGACATGAGCATGAGACATCACAGGGCCCTTCTCTTCCCAAAAATGCCAGGAATGGCTGAACAGGACTCGAACCCGAGGCTTCTAGGCTTTCTCCTTCCAGAAGGGAAGAGGAACATATAAACATACATATAAATCGACCATACGTTTTTAATGTTAAGAAGATGATACTTCTAATAATTGGTTTATGTTCTTAATTGCCGATGGACAACACTATTGGCCGTTTTATGCTGTCAATTTTCGATAGACGATGCAACTGCTTGTTGTGTGTTGTGGGCCAAGGTGGTCTTATGGGTATCATGACCATCTTACGCGCCAGAGGTAACTGCCTAACGGTTGGAAGGACGTACCTCCTCACCACATTCGAGCATTAGTCCAGTCAAAATAGGACCTGAAGATGAAATAAAATCCCAAATTCGTCAAACTTCGTAAGGTTGTTCAGGGAGGTCTAGTAATGAATATGTAGAAAGTCCTGATGATTTGGAGGTGAGCTGGCTTTGCTAGACCATAAAATACCCCAAAATAGGTGATTTGTTTTATATGTTTTCCTTTAATATCTCGGAATCTGTGGGTTCTATAAAAAAAATGTTCCTTAAGAAAGTTAAAGAGGACAAAATTTACCGCTAAAACGAATCTATTAATTTTTTTTCTCTAGCACCAGTAATTTACGAGATATTCGAGTTCGAAAATGGAGAAATCTTAGAAATTGACAGAGATCTGCTACCTTATTTTTAACGTTTTTTCCCGTTTTTTCCCACATTTTTTTGATAGTCCAAATCGTCAGGACTTTTGCCATAGTCATAACTAGACCTCCCCGAACAGCCTAACTAAGTTTCAAAACTTTGGTATTTTATTCCACCATTTGCCAAATTTGAGACTTCGTTGACTGGACTACATCCTACAGGAAATAGCCTTTGCAACATTGACGTAGGTTAGGTTAGGTTAGAGTGAATGTAGCAAATGCGATTCTCACGAGGGAAAAAAAAGGAAAATCAATACCATTGTAAAAGTTACATGCTCCTGAAGTAATGTTGCAAAACTGAGCCGTACAGGAAAGCCGACCGGCAAGCCAACCGGGTTGTTAAAGCTTGGAATTCCCTGACTGAGCCAACTATCTCTTCACCATCTGTTGCAGCCTTCAAGCGTAACTTGAAGTCTTTCTGACTTGACGTCGTACCTAAAGAGGCCTGAACACTGTACTCTTTAGCTTCCACCGGCCATTTTATTGTTTTAAATTAAATTATTATTTTTTTTAATTCGTGGACTGATGTAAGTAGCATCCTATGCCATGTCTGTTTCCATTTCACCTTCAACTTGGTTTTAAAACTTTTTTTTTATCATATTTTTTTTAATCTTCTTTACGGTTGACAATTGGTTTAGACCAAGCTCTAAACTGCGATGCATTTTATTTTTATTTTTAAGAAACATTGACAATGAAACAGCTTTTCCCTTCACTTGTCCCTCACGTTTGGCGATGCCATCGGGGACCATTATGTCCCTGGTAGGTCTAACCTTGGTGGTAAGGTATTCGTGACCCCAACCCAATACCATCCACCTTTCCTCTGTAGCCGGGCCATTGTCTTCGTTTTAAACTCTTAAAGTACTAAACTTCTGTAATTTTAATTTTTGTTTTAACTTCGGATGGCAGTTAGTAACCACCAGGTCCTTGCCAATCCGGTTGCGTTTGCAACGAACCTATTATTTATTATTATTATTAAGAGTGTTCCTTACGATTGTACGTCATTCAGTATGGCTGCCTTGGGTTGTTGTTGGTGAAACTCTGCTGAATAATGGTGAAAACATATGATTAGAAAGTGTTGGAACATTCAGGAAACCAGTGGAACACAAACATAATATCCTAAAGGATCATCACAGCAAGTTTGGTGAGTAGAAAACGAATAGAAGGACTGGAAAACTGTAAAAATAATTAAGGCAAAACGATTCAGGAGGTGTTGCATAAAAATTTGCCACTAAAAATTGGAGTGTATTCGAAAATGTGTGCGAAAATTAAAAAGTGTAAGAAAAGTGCAAAAAGAGCATGAAAAGTGCAAAAAATTTCAACCCGGATTACAACTGTGTGAACCAGAATAAAACTTTTTAACTGAAAAGTAATCCAAAGTGAAAGTACTCAACACAAGCCAATATTATTGAATAAAAAAGAGGCAACTCCAAATTAAAACCATGTCTAGATGTGGTGACTGTGACGAAAAACTAGGGAATCAAGGTGATTGTGTGGAGTTTGCAGTGCAGAATTCCATTATCATTGTGCCGGAATACAACAAAAAACATGGAAGGCAAAAAATGAAGGGAAAAAAAAAGAATGGAAATGTGCTAGATGCATAAAACCAAGAACTACATCGGAAAAATAATCTAATAAGAAAAAAAAGGATGAAGAAGAAAGTACTGATGAGGGTGAAGAAGAATGGGGGAAAAAACCCACAACAAGAAGGAGGATCAGAACCAGAAGCACATACAGGAACCGAAACAGAATATAAAAGCAAGAAAACACAACCTGAAGATATCAGAGAAATAGAAAACCATACAGAGACAAGAATAAAAATAAGAATGAAACGAATGGAAGAAAAACTAGATAAGATAATTCAGGAGAATGAAACAATAGAAAACTTAGTCAAATCATTAGATTTCTTAAGTCAAGAACAAGAGGATTTAAAAAAAGAGAATGAAGCTATAAAAGAGCAACTAAAGAAGATGGAAGCCAGAATACCGACATTATACCATGCGCTGTTTGCTGTGACGTCACCATGACTTAGCTAATGACGAACGAGAACAACGGCTGTTTGATTGGACTAGCCCAGCCACGTGATGTGCACGTCACAGAAAACGGCCATGGCGTGTGGTATAGAGAACAGAGAAGAACGAAATAAAGTAGTTGAACAAACTCTAGCAACTATGAACCGTGAAATCAAAGAAAAAGAACAATATGACCGCAACAGAAATTTGGAAATTGGTCAGCTGGACTGGCTTCCTGACAAAAATATTACTGAAGTGTTGCATAACCTAGTCAAAAATTTTAACATACAAGGTTTCGAAGATAATCAAATAGATGCTGTACGCAGGATACCAAACAAAATTGGCAGTCCAATGTTAGTGGGGTGTGCATTCCCTGCTTAGCTTTAGGTTGAAATGTTTTTTTTCCGGTCTTCTAACATGGCAGTGCATTTGCAGCAGAGAGTATTATTGGGTGTCATCAGTTACCTTAAATGTACGAAGTTCATATGAAGGTAATGCAAAAGTTCTAAAGCGTCAAAAATCAAATGCCAAACTTTACAAGAAAACTGTGTTCTTAAAGTTCCTGAAAATATTCTAATATCACAATAACAAAGAAAACCTGCCGCCTGCCGTTCATACCCAAGTTCTCTCCGAATTGGCAGGGACTAAGCTAACCACCGGGTAGTAAGGGTATAATGCTTCCTAGCCTGTTACTGACAAAATTTTACACCTAGACCCTGACGGTCAATAATTCCGTGTTCCTTTTAGGTTTTGACTTTTAGACCCTTACTCTTAACATTTAACGTTTCGTTTTTTGTTTACTGTATTTATTCTTTTCGATTGACAATAAAACCTGGACGACAAGGTTGTTTTTTTTCCAGCAATTTGAACAAATGCGGCCACTGCCTTGAGATATGGCAGCGGCCACTTTTTCATGGTAGCTCTCTGAGTGCTAATATGCCAGAAAACTATTTCTATTGGTCGTATCGCACTGGTGACTCACACCTGATGTAGGCATTTAGAAAATTGTACCATGATCCACTCTGCCCACTCCACCCACTGTGCCATGACCATCAGATGTTGGCGCTAATGACCAAGCTGTCGACGCGCCATTAAGCCTCATCTCTCCCCCCCCCCCCCCATCAGATGTTGTATTGCCCCGATGTCCATTGATATCCCCTCCCTACTCCCGCCTAGAGCTCTCAGAATTCGCCCAAGGATTTGCTTTTGAGATATTTATACCACACGCCATAGCTGTTTGCTGTGACGAGCATATCACGTGACTGGGCTAGTCCAATCAGACGGCCAAACAGCCGTTGTTCTCGTTCGTCATTGGCTAACTCATGGTGACGTCACGGCAAACAGCCATTGCGCATGGTTTAATTGTTGTGTTGTGTCTTTCTTGCATTTGGATATAATGTCACTGGGCTGTGGTTGAATGCTTTCAGGCTGCGGAATGAGTGGCTGTAGGCAGAGCACGTAGTCACAGTTGAGCTAAAGTCAGGTGGCTGCAAATAGCCAGTGCATGCTGCAGGGAGTAGACTGGTTGAATGTGGGTACTGGTAGAATGGTACAGACCTGCTGAATGGTTGGCTGAAGCCATCTACACTCTACAGAGGCTTGGAGGGCTGCTGACGAGGTTGCTGAGTCTAAAATTGGGGCTACAAATAAAACAATGCACGAAATTCAACATGATTTTAATATCGGAAAATCAAGTACGCGTCAGCTACTGCCTTGTCTGGATGATTGGTCGGATGGAGTATCATCTCCAATATAATCTCGTTGACTTTGCTAAGGCCTAACTATATTTGCTGTTTAAAATTAAATTGCTATTCAATGCTTTAAATATTTAGTGCCTAAGAGTGTCCTTTCAACATTCAGTAAGCTGGAATTATTAGGCTATAGATTATACTTAGCTTTATTTCTTTGTGCATTTGACCTTTCTGTAACCCGTTTTTAGAAAATGTGTTTCTGAAGAAACGTTTTAGTGTTGTAAATTACTGTGTAGTTAAACAAGTGGTTTACAATGTATTCATATGCGCCATTTACGATGATTTATGATACAGTTTTACTGTTATGCTAATCTATGGATTGATATACGTTGTCTCCCGTTGGCGCTGTCGATTCCATCTGTTCTTTGTGACACGTGGTAATTTATTAATATTACAACTGCTCAAGTGCAGCAGGGGCAGTTTTCGTCGACTAGCGCTACTCCTCACAGATAGAACCATTCTAAGGATGCCTGTCTTTTTGTAGTAGTCGTCAATTTTATCACTGTAGGAAATTTGGTAAAATTCCTATTGGCAAACTTTGAGGTAAGACTTACTGGTACACGTCAATGACTGGTTCAAATCACTGCCACAAATTCTTTACCGATTGGCACTGGAGAGTGGCCATATCAATCGCAAATGGGGTATTACATTTTTTTTTCAGCTGCACTACATCAAAAATTGTAATGAATTTGTAGTCTTTGTGGATTATCGCATTCTGAAAGAACGCTTGTTTAAGAGGTTAGTGGTGAAGTTAACACACAGCGTCGTATGGTAGTAACTGGAGGTGCTGGATTAGTTTGCCAGTTGGAATCCCAATCATGTCACTAATGAAATGCAAGTGACATGATGTACTGTACTAAGCAATTTCCTGTTTTTACTTTTGCCTTTTTATTAGTTCCGACTTCTTCTATGCTTGACTTAATGTAAATATAAAATGGTAAATACAACAATTGAAAAAAAATGTTGCTGTTCTTCTTGTATTTTTTGTTAGGACAATTTTCTGTCAAGCCGAGCATCCATACTGTTATTGTGTGCGCGGTGTATCTTGAGTCCTGCAAGTATTTTGTGAGCGGCTACGTCTTCCTGGAGAGGGTGGCTTTAATCGATGGCCGCCATTGTTTTTGTAACCATCTTGGATATCAACAAGGCACTCTGCTACTGAAAACGTACAATCGATTATCTGTGTTTTTTCTGCGGAGAAGTCAAGATAGGCCGCGGACACTTTAGGGTCATTTCTATTAAAGCTCCCTCCTGGCTGATGTGATACAATGGTCCGAGTTCTTTTGTCATGAAGATATACGAATGTGGGCCATCCCAAAACAAAATGTCGGCCCAGTGCACTAGTGTTGGGTGCTGCACTACTGACCTGCATAGGCCCTATTGCAGGGTGCCGTACAACTCATCTGTATATGCGCTAAACTGAAGTCTTGCACAGCTTAAACTAGTGTTTCCCTCTAATGGGTAGCTCATATAGCTCTTTACTACGTGAATGTAACCATTTATAACTTAAAAAATAAAACAAGAATAGAAAAAAGTGATGCAGCAGTCAGTCTGGTATTTCTCTGTACTAGGACAGATTTTGTATTAACGACCCCGCAAATAATATTAATGTAGTCTTATTTACTGATGATATTTGCTGACGATATTTTAATTATTCCAGAATGATGCCGAAGTTACAATAGGCACTTGACAAGGTGCAAACTTGGTGTTACAGCATGATGTCTTCATTAGTGAAGGAAAAATCATACAGATGGATTACGAATTTAGCCATCATCAAATCAAAGAATATACCCTTACAAAAATCCATTTATTCATAATGAATTTACAGCCATAAAACAGATTTATCAGCAAAATTCTTCGGAAAATCGATAAAAGCTCTACATCTGAAGAACACATCAATATGCTTAACAAAAAACTAAAACAAATTACGCCCAAAATCAGGTACATGTTGAATTAGAAAAACTCAGTGAATTTATGCTGCTTTGGTGCAAGCCAACGCTAGATATGGCATTAAAATGTACGGCAACTCAACAAAAATGTCGGTGCTAAGACTAAAAAAAAAACACGCTTAACATAATTATTAAAACACTGTTTACAATGGATCTTAAAACCAATAAAAAACACTAAAGTAATTATGAAGGAAAATAATTTAATGAAAAATCTTAACGTCTGCGTCACAATGTTAAAGTATTACTTTGCACTGATAACGAAATATAATAAAGTAAAAAATAGTACAACAGTTAGAAGAACAGTTTTGCCTACGCCACTCTGGAGAAACGTATATGGAAAAATGCGAAAAAACTACTGCACAAATCATTTGTTCAACAGCCTCCCAGATAACCTGAAAAATAAGACGTTTAATGAATTAAATAAACAACCTGAAGAAAAACTACTTGCAACCGTATGCCGTGTACCGTGTACCGCCGTGTACCGTATGTCTCAGAAGTCCCATCCACTCCAAAATAGAGTGCTGTACACAGATATGAGTTGGTAATAACAATGTGCTCGTATACGAATCCCCTATGGCGAATCCGATGATAGTTCCCAAACAGCAAGCATGGAATAAACTGAAGCTGAAAAAGGATGGTCACTGAAAATGTATATCTAGACGGTGAATCAGAACCTGAATTCTAATGCATAGGCAGGAAACCATGGGCACGTTCTTCACCAATGAAAACAAGTTTCTTCACTTGGAGGGTGGCGCGGCAAAGAAGCGTCCTTCCAGTGGTGAATGGAAAGTGTATGTCCACGTCTATGTACGTTTCCTTTAAAAAAAAAAAGGCCGTGTCAGTATGGCTCAATGGTTGGACATCAGCCTTTGGTTTCAAAGGCCGTTGGTTCGATTCCGCGCTCAGGCAGTCTGACACATAAGTCCAAAGACTTATTTATGCAGTAGGGTAAAGTACTGGCTACGCCTCCTTACCTCTTTCCCTTTTCAAGATGCTGTGCTTGCCCAATGCCCATATACCGAATATTACAAGTCCCAAGCGGGAGGAGACATTCCCGTTTAGTGCGGAAGTTACGCTCAATCTGGACTTGTACTGGGATCGATCTAAGCAGCCTATGGCGTGTAGTTATTCTCATTTTATAAAGTACTGGTTGATTCTTGAAATGTATGTACATCTTTAAGCATTGGGGTGGGGATTGGGCCAGATTTGTTTGAGGGAAAAAAGCTTAGTCACTGCTCATGATCGTGTCTAAGCAGCAGGCGCTGACATCTTGAGCAAGGTCAGCCAGTGAATTCAACAGGGAAGTGGCAGGAGAAAACGGAAACGGATGGGAGAAAACGGAAACGGATGGCAAGTGTCAATAGCAAGGGTTGTAAGGGGCAAAAGTGAGCTAAAATGAGTAACGGGAGAAATAATGGTAGAAAAACGTCTGATAATAGAACAGCCTTAGATTGAAGGTATATAACAAATCGTTTCTTCGTCTAACCCTTCATTCCAAAATATTCAACGTGGCATTTCATCATCCATATTCCTGCAAACGCTTCTTTTTCCCGCTCCGTATATTTTCAGTCAGCCCCGCTTAACTTTCCTTACAAAAGAGTCCCTGGCAGGTCTAACCTTGGTGGTAAGGCATTCGTGTCCCCAAACCTCTTACTATCATCCATTCCTTGACCGTTTATTGTACACTGTATTTACATGTAATTGCGGATGGCTGTCAGTGACTCCCCAGTCCTTGCCAGACCCATTGCTATGGCAACAAAGATTATTATTATTTTTACTAAGACAAAATGTGCAGAATATATTCCTGTAGGTACTATCACGGTGAATCAAGTAGTTGCTGTCATAATTCCCAGTTCCGAAGATTACGTCAATTTACCACAAACATACATGGAGGTAAAGGTGGTGACTGAAAGTGATCATATAATGCCTATTAATACGTGGTTATACTCTATGTTTATCAGGTAAATATAAGCATAAAGAGTGAATTGCCCAATGGTATGGACCATATTTATGTTTATGATGCCTTTTTACAAAATTTGTTGGGTCCCAGTCTTTAACGACGATTCACAAAGGGTTTGCCTGGTTGCAAGGAAATTCTGGCCGGAGAACGCCTGGATAGGCTAAAATTAGAACCTCTGGAACAACGCAGACTGAAATTCGATCTTGTGCTCACCTTTAGGATTTTGCAAGGTTTCTTATCAGTGGAGCTGCATTTCTTCGACCCGAGCCCTGTTCACGCCACTAGAGGCCACTCAATGAAGCTTTCAGTTCAGCCCTCAAGACTGGAGTGTCGTCGGCATTTTTTTTCTGTGAGGGTGGTTCCTGTTTGGAACTTCCTAATTGAGGAAGTAGTCTCGGCGACCTCTGTAAGGATGTTCAGAAGAATTTTAGATAAATTGCCGCTATTCAGGTTCTTGAGGCGGCAGTATTAATTATAAATTACCATGCAGCATTCTTTCGGATTGGAGTCAGTGGCTCACCGCCCTTCCAACGTCCACTCCACTTAGTAGTGGGAAACCTTATTATTATTATTATTATTATTAAAACTTCTTGGTTGGCCTCGTCGGGTTGGGGTACTGCCACCCGACGTAAAGCTACGAGTTCTTACGAGTGCCGAACTAGAACTTCAAGGACGAGTCAGTCATGATCTCGTAAAACAGTCTCGCCTTATTTGGAAAAACATCATTTCTGTTGCCTCGCTTATTTAGCAGCAAGATACAGTGTTATAGAACTGGTAGAAGATTTGGAATATGATTTGTTTACAGTGCGAAAAAGTTGGCCTTCGACTTCCTAATCACTATCCTAAAAGAAAAAAGAAAAGTTTTTGTTTTAGAGTTTCCCACCTGGGCATAAAGTTTAACAGGGTAAGTCAATGGGGAAAATCGCTAATCTTTCAAAATTATATTTTACAAGTTTAAAGTATGGCGTTTTTCTTTAGGCTATCGCATTCGGTACTCACAGAAACCTCTAGGAGGCCAGAATAATTAAATTTTTTTTAAATATATATTTTGTCCTTAGACTTCGTTTTCATTTATGACGTAAAATTGACAGAAATTGCTTTTTCTCCCGAGGTAGGTCGCCGATAATTTGCATTGTTTTCCAGTAGAAAAAAAAATTATTTCAGATTCTGGCTTCATTTAGGGGTCTCTGAGAGTGCAAAATGAGATAATACAAAACGCTACATAATGAACTAGTAAAAAATAATTTTTTTTCAGAATTAGGGCGCATTTACGCAACGACTCTCCTTTGAATTCTCGCAGCTAGAAGCTAGAAATCGTCTGAAATTCCAACATGGCGGCGGTTTTATGTCTGCCGTCTCGCAATGAAAACACTGAATAATCCGAGTTCGGTAGCGGCTGTGAAAATTTCGTCAGGAGGATTTCTTTATCTTCTTGCCACGGATTATAAGACTTAAAGCATTCACTCAAACGACGTCGGATTTGGCTAATCCAGATAGCGTTGCTACCACGGCAACGACAACTTTGCCATTGTGATTAAATTCTCGCTTCGAGAATGCAAAAGCGAGTTGTTTCGCAAACGCGCCTTTAGTGATTTTTCTAGTAAAGGATTATAATCTTTAAGCACAGCTTGGTACCTCTAACAAATTTTACAATTTTTTTTTCTCTTGGGATAGTATATTATTAGGTCGAAGGCCAACTTTTCCGCACTACTGCGATCTGCAAGTTTAGAAAAAAAGATATTTTTTTTTATAAACCCTACGCATGCTTGTTTTACATTGATAGATGTAATGACGACGAGTTGTACAGAATGTACCTATACTTATTTGGTTACATAATATTACAAACTACTTATTGTAAAAGTCAATCCCCGACCACATCGATAGAAAAAACGTTTCTGCTTCGGTAACAACAGCAATTTTATTGTAGCAAAAATACTTGAAATTGGCTGGGAATTGTAGCGTCATTCCAGCGTCATTCGTCGGAGCTCACGGAAAAAAAAAGAAGCTTATCATGACAAATAACTCTGTCTTGATTACAAAAACTTGTGACTGGAAGCTGTATTACGGACATTGTAAGTCATTTAAATGTTAATAATCAAATAAAAAATGCAATACATAATTTCATTCAAATGACTTATCATGTCCGTAATACAGCTTCCAGCTGTAAGGTAAAAGGACATACCATAGATTAGAAAGTTAACTAGATATACCGTCTTACTTCTTCCCG
>JAHWFP010224984.1:0-23264 GCA_023313725.1 Lithobius niger | reverse complement strand
GGAGCTCTGGCGGTAGTTGCGGCTACTAATACCTCTGCTAATGTTTTGCCTTCTGCTGCTTCGAAGGCAAAAACATTAGCAGAGGTATTAGTAGCCGCAACTACCGCCAGAGCTCCGCGTAGGATGGGAAGAAGTAAGACGGTATATCTAGTTAACGTTCTAATCTATGGACATACCGTCAAGGCATTACGAGACTGGGTTGGCAATATGGCCGCCGAAAGTGCCGCTGATACGATTGAGTTGCCGCATTTTGTCAACCGAGGGCCACACCCTCCGTACGAACTGCCAACGAACGTGTTGCTTTTTTTTTGCACACGCAGTGAAATAGCTTAACTGTGGCTGAGTGATATTTTTAAACATCATTTAAAAATACTCTTATCAATAATAAAAAATTTGCCACAAAAAGCTACGTAAAAATTTAAATTATTATTTCGAAAACCGCCAATAGATGTCGCGTCGCACCGTACAAAGTTGCTACCTCGAAGAACAGACCTCGACGAAATGAACCAGATGCGACGCCATTTTGTCTACCCCCCCCCCCAAAAAAAAAATCGTTGTAGAGCGGGCCAGTTAGTTTAGTGACTATGCCCCTATACTACAGTGGTACTTTTTTTAGTCTTCTGCACAGCCGTACCGGCTGAGAAGACTATTACAACGATTAGTCCGTCCGTCGCCTTTTTCAACTTCGCAACGGTACCAGATATTGACGAGCACTATTCACAACGTTAGATTCAGTGTCAAAAGTTAGTTAAATAGCACGGCAAATTACAACATCGTTACTTCCTTGTGACTAAATCAAATAATAACACTTGATCATCGAATTGAAATCCTAAGGATATACACTGCAGCCGTAAAAACAAAAGCATTTTAGCTTCGTTTGAAATAGACTCTTCGCGTTGTTGCATGAATGAATAGGCTTACACTATCGAACCAGATTCTCCATTAGGCCAATCTCTACTTGCCAAATTGAAACTACAGTTAAAAAAAATTAGGCTTAAAATATGAAAATAAGGCCTAAAATCACGTTACCACGGTAACATCAAGTTGCTAGGAGTAGTGGCTTCATCAACAGCGTCTCTCCCGTCACTTCCTGACTACCACTGATCTATATAGGCTATACGTTGCGCGTTACGTAGTAACACTGTGTGCCCGAAGGCACGGTGCTGCAAAAATGAACAGGCGTACTATACAATCCAAATTTCCATTAGCTGCTATTACGAAATTAAAGCTCCAGGTAAGAATTAGGCCTAAAAGTTGACAAATGTGCTTAAAATCAAAATAAGCTTAAAAGCTAACACTTTTTTAACCGGCAATTCTGATGGGTACTGGTTTTAGATTATATAATAGAGATAGCTGTTGCAATGCGTGATAGAGGGATGTGTACATAACCATTGGTAGTGGCAGAACTGCACAGAAGACCGGATGCGACTAAGTAGTCGCCCTAGCCGCTTGTTTTTTTTTTTTTATATTTTATTTTATCTTCATTTTTCTTCGTAGTTCAAGTTTTCTTCGTTTTACGTTCTCGATGATTATAATTTTACATGTGAGATTAAAAAACAAATGAGCAGTCAGCTGATCCGTTCTCAAGAATAATGAGCGGTGCGTTTAAGAAAAGTGCTGGGTTTTGCACGTCATGAAAATAATATGTGGGCATTTCTTTCTTTGTAGTTCTGAAGCAATTCAATAAATGGTGGTTTAGTTTCCGTATCAATTTAGTTGTAATCTGCCGTACTAGATGTATTGGATGCGCCTCTTTTCTTCGTTCTGTCCACTGCTGGGTGCGTCCATAGCAAAACAGAGGTGCTAGGACGGCTGTAGAAACAAGATGGCCGCTTCCCACCGGGAAAAAAATGTGTTCATGTAATGCAAAGCCAACCAACTTTTTTAACTGGTGGATTCAAGTGAAACCCCAAAGCTCCAGCAGGTAGAGTAATTAATGCGCACCACATCCATAAAATTCTATTAATTCGTTTCGACTGCCAAAAAAACATTGAGGATAACGTGTCTGTTTGAACGAATTTGGCAAATTCTTGGAGTTGGACGCGCCCATTTTCTTGCAGCCGGGTTGGTAGCACTCTTTGTACATATACCAACGAACTGTTTCTTTTGGCTGTCTAGCGCTAACGACACAAGCATAGTGAAGATATTTAAAAAATACTGCAAATGCTCACTGTTGCAATGAAAAGAAATGCACAGTAAAGCCCTGACAGGACTGGCTGAATTCTGATACGATGTGAAACAGGTTGGTGCACCAAAGACAAGTCAGCGATGGACAAACACTACTTCAGCTACTTACGAGTGGAGTGATTTTGACGGTGGTGGTACGACGGTATTGAAAACAGTTCCTTGGTATATGTACAAAGAGTGCTACCAACCGGCGTCCAGCTCCAGGCATTTGCCAAATTCGTTCAGACAGAAACGTTATCCTCAATGTTTTATGGGCAGTCAAAACGAATAAATAGAATTTTATGGCTGTGATGTGCATTAATTACTTAATCTCATGCAACTTTCAGATTGTAGTAAGGTCCACCGGTTCAAAAGACGGTGGGCTTTGCATTACAGATCAATTTTTTTTTCCCGATGGAAAGCGGCCATCACATCGTATCGTTTCTGATTTATTTATGTCTGTTTAAGGCTTCAGCATCTGTTCCATCCGCTCGGTGTTGCGCATCGAAGGTAATACTTCTGAACGCGACGTTTGCCTGTTTTTATTCCTCACTAGTCTGTGGTTCCTGTTGGAATTCTATGCATTCGTATAAGCCGTTTGGGTGCTATCTGTAGTATACGGCGAAGCCGCTACCAACACTATTACCAGAGGATGCGTGGATCGTGCTAGTTCAGACGTCAAAGATGGAATGGAAGCTTAAAATATGTTTACGGCAACGATGACAGCTTTATTCTTGTAGGGAAGTAGGGTTGGTATATACCATGGCATACATTACGATACTTATTGGTCAGACATCTTGGACAGAACATTCGTCTTGACATTTCTTGTTGACGGAAGTCGTCTCCGTTACATAATGGAGTTTACATTTTGGTTTCTTCAATCAACTCTAGGCTACACGCCTATTAAAGCTCTGATTAGTATTTCGGGGAAATCATCCCGCCGGCTTACTCAACGTAGCAACCAAACGAGTTGTTAGCCATCATGCTTCGTTTTTTAGAGATAAAACGAGAAGAGACAAGACAAGTACCGTGTCAACACCCTATTGTCACGTAATCCTTAATAACACGAAGGTATTGTTTCGTTTAAACATTATTGCGTAATATGCAAACATGCATCTTCACGGTACAGTTAGCAGCAGCAAAACATTGCTATGGCTACTTTATTGCGGGAACGGGAATCCGGTTCCCACACTATCTTGCTTTGCGTTGTTGCATTGTTTGTAACAACCTGTCTAAAAACGGAAGAATTTTGGGACAATAGCGTGCCTCCTTTATTGTGAATCTTGAATTACTGTTGCTTCCCTCACTTTGTACGATTCTTTTTTTTTGTTCTCTGGTCTCCACTAACTACGCTGTGCTGCCCAGTTAAATGTATGTCCATCCCCGTCCCAACGTTTGGGAGACTGACACTGCCACCCCTTCCCCCACCAAATATTTCGGGCCTACTTCTTATATCACTACGCCCTATTACTCCCCGCCCATACACCACATATTCTCGAAGTACGTTTCCCTTTTTTCAGAAACTATTGTGTTTTATTTCTTTTGTTCTTGAAAACGAGTGGTAGTACCTAAACTTTGGCATTAAGTTTGTTTGCTATTTCCACTCCCAAATTCTGATGAATGCAGTTTTTTTTTGTATCACTGACAACCATATTGATAAAGCCCTTCCAATATATGTACGACATTGTGTTCCCCTGTTATGGTTTCCTCCATCACTTCATCCCCCAATACGTGAAACAACATACGTTCCCTTATCGCTTTGTCGTTTATCTTCAAACGTTTGGAATACAATATAAGGGGTCATCATCATCTTAGAATTTAAAGACCAAACGTTTACCGCAATTGTGTGTTCATCCCTTCTTCCTCTCCCCCAAACTTGAAGCATGCGTCAATTCTTTCCCCACTTGTTCCACCAACCCTTACTTTCTCAGAAATAATTACGTAACAAACTCTCATATAACCTATTAACTCATTTTTTGCGTGGGGTCATGGGGCATTAAACGGGTTGTCGTCTGAGTTTTTCTCAAGAAGTGATAAATTTCCTGATTGCTGTAAAAGGCCAGTGTTACACAAGCTAATAAAAAAAGGAAATACTACAAATCTGTAGAACTCCAGGCCTATATCAGTAATTAGTGTGCACTGAACGAATTCTTTCGGTTATGGTGACACATGTGGCTTAAAATAATATACTGCATGGAAATGAATAGGCGTATATTGTTTGCGCGGAGTATCTTGTGTCCTGGAAGTATTTTACGAGCGACTACGTCTTCCTGGAAGGGGCGGCCTTAATCGACGGCCGCCATTGCTTTTGTAACCATCTTCCATCTTGGATATCAATAAGGCACTCTGCTGCCAAAAACGTACAATCGATTATCTGTGTTCGTTCTGCGGCGAACTCAAGATAGGACGTGCACACTTTAATTTTTATGATTAAACCAACTTCACGTCGGTTGCAGCACAGGATGGATTGTCGGACTGTGTATTATGACAGCCTAGTTACATATTTTTTGCTGATTTCGTTAATGCATGGCTGTCTTAGCAACTCAAACTTAAATTATTCTTTATTGTTTTAAATTTAAACTCTCTAAGGTTGACCTTTCAATCTGCAGTATAAGCTGAGATTATAGATCATTTTTATGCTTTATTTCTTTGTGTGTTTAACTATTGTATAAGCTCGTTTTAGTAGATGTGTTAAGGATGAAACTTTGTTTTTTGTTGTTGTAAATAACTGTGTAGTCACACATTTGGTACTGATGTTTTCATGTAATCCATACAAAATGATTTATTATAATGTGTTATTGTAATGCTAATCTGCAGGCTGATGCGAGTTGTCTCTGGTTGGACTCCATCAATTCCAGCTCTTCTTTGTTAACATGTTGTAATTTATTATTATTACCACTGTACACATGCAGTGGATGTTGCAAAGGCAGCCTTCGTCTACTAGTGTCACTCTTCATGTATTTATTAGGCACTAAAAACCAGTTGGCAATGTCTGACTTTTTGTAGTAGTCATGAATTGACAGACCTGAGCAATTCCGGCAAATTTCGTATTGGTAAAATGGCCGGTAGGAATTACTGGTGAACGTGAACTACTGGTTCAAATTACTGCCACAAAGTCTTGGCAGTTGACGAGTTTCCATATAGGTAAAGGTGGTATGGTAGTAACTAGAGGACTGGTTTACCAGTTGGAATCCGTTATCTAATGAAATGTATGAGGGTGGCTAACTGTACTTCCATTACCGTGTATGTTTTTCCCTATTGCGGGAGTTTCTATTAAACTTTGGAATCCGGGTCAGGTCACTCTAATGAAACGCATAAAGGACGGTGGCTAGCTGTACGTTCTTTATTGTGTATGTTTTTCCTATTGCTTTAATTCCTACTAAACCTTTATTATTTACAATGATTTGTGTACATCCACACTGCTTATGTATGACTTCACCCTAACTGTTAAGTTTATGCAATAACATACAATGTTGTTGTTATTTTCTTATACTTCTTGTTAGGACATTTGTCTGTCAAGCCTACAAGTCTGTCAAGTCTGTCCGTTCTATTAATGCTTTACTGGCTGATCAGATACAGTGGTTCAAGTTCTTTTGTCGTGCATTCTCTCTCATTGCTACCCTTGATGGCTAACTGATGTAAAGGAACAGGTTCACAACATAAAGGTTATCAGTAACCAAGTTTGGTCCTGTAATTCTTTTATAAAAACTAGTGGTATTAACAAGAGCACGGTCGAAAGGAACAGAAACCAGAAAAGACATACTACTATCAGCAATGCGCTAATATGGGTAAACAAAATTTCCAGTTTTCCAAAAAAAAATCCGCTAGAGCTTCTTTAACACGTGTTAGTAAGCTGCAGATGGCTTGTATGTTTTTTCTTGTATCTATTGCTTTGGAACATTAGGTTTTTAAACACTTACGTCCGTATGCTTCAGCGTTTTTTAATACTGGTATTTATTTATTTTAGATATTTCAGATAAAGTAAATAACTAAATTTGAAATAAATGAGAACACCACAGTTTTAGATAATCGAGTTAAATAATATTTTACAAAAATAAGAATAAGGAGAGTTGAGTTAAATGACATAACGATATTTGACACAAGAGGGCGGAACTCTCGATGGCAGATAATGAACTTGGTTTTTCACAGATGACAGTAGTTGTTAGCTTGAACTTATTTACTGAATTGCAAAGTAACTGTTGTTTCTCTTGGAAATAGTTGAAGCTAATACTTGATAGCTTCAACACTTCAGCATTCAAAACTTCAGCACTGCTGTTAATTGCCAGTTGGTAAAGGCTTTGAATTTGAAGACGAACGAAATGAATGGCTTCTGGTGCTGGATGGAGGATAAGAAGAATTTTGGGACCAAGTTTTAACTGACATAATATTGCTGTTGAACACAAGTGTTCACAGGTGTTGGTGTTTGGAAAGCAAATGCCTGTATTGTTGATTGGTAATTGCGAGCTAACATTGAAACCATGGTACCTGTAGCATTGCACGTTAAAACACTTCCCCACATCATCCAACCGACCGAAAATACTTTCTGAAGCCATCAAAAACGTGGAGCACTTTTGCATGTGGCTGGTCACAATCCTCCAGTGCCAGTCTGCCCCGATCAATACATCCACAGTTACTCCACCAATACTCCTTGTACCCATTAATTATGACCAAGACTGGGACCATTGACCTTTAAGAAAGTCTCGATGCGGCTGCTTAGCCATAGTGTTACTAGACTGCATATTTCCTCCACTTGCAAAGCATTGATGTGTAAAATGTACCATTGCTACTGTACAAAGCTAGAGAAATTCGGCTACTTAATTGCATTTTTTTTTTTTAGTTATCTACAAAGGAATGGTCAGTGGCCTTTTCTAGTATGTGTTGGCAAATTAATCCTCTGAGCTGTAAAAATGAAAATCGGTTAATTGTACCAATCTCTGGGTGATAGCAAGAGTTCCATCTGGACCACAAACAACAAAAACTGATACAGCAACAACAACAAAAGCAACAACAATATTGTAGCCATATTAACTTCTTGAAAGTTATTTTAATATGGCCACAATACTAAGGTTGTGGTTAGGCTTGATGGGGCGTTTTGCTACGATTGAGGGATGGAACAAACGAACCCCTTTTAAATTTGTATGGCTTATAATATAGATAACAACAAGACCCAAGGCCTTTTATTAGTTGTGTTAATGTGACTACATTATTGTTGTTGTCGTCGTGTAGATATAAAACTAATTGATCTATTTTAAATTTCTGTACCTAAAAATGTTGTTAAAACATGGCTCTTGTTAGCCTAAAGCATACATTTTAAGACATACACATTTAAAGAGGCACTATCACCAATTGAAATCCATATGAAAATAACATGGCGTCATCTAGTGGCAGAGATATTGTTAACTGCATTGCCTAGCCTAGCAATATGGCACGATGACCACGCGTCATCAACCTGGGCCTTCCAGATTTGTTCCAAGCTTGTCATCAACCAGTGGGATTCTTGGTTCAGTTGTAACTTTTGGTCTTCCCACTAGAGGGCGCAACCCAGGCTGCTTACCGTTCCGTGTAAGTCCAGGACATCCACCCAACACACAACACAGTGCGAGCTACATAGTGCCTCCCATATCCTACACCTCTCCACTTCCCGCATTCCTCTTTTCAAGGTGCTACGATCACGGAAAGCTACACTCACACAGGCTCACTGCATTCATGTTTACGTAGGCCTGACTGTACATTAAGCCAACTACCTGCACGATATGTTAGCACCCACAAGCAGTCAACTGACTGATAGCAACCGCTATCCAACCTTGCGGCTGGTAACAACCGAGGATCCGCTTAGGCCTATCGCTGATCTCCCGCTAACTTTGACCGTCTTCATCAGTCATGCCTGTTTAGGGAATACCTCGTACCCAGAACCGTTAACGGTTGCTCAAGATACCCCTTAGGTGTGGACTGTCATCCACGTATCATGTTGTGCCACTTGCCAGAATGAGTCTATAAGCCAGCAGCCTGACACAATACTGACTAGCCAGTACCACAATAGGACTTTCCTTCTCCCTTCAATAGACACGGAGGCCTTCAGTATCTTCTCAGCACATTAGAACATCTCTTTTACGTGCCCCCGGACTGTTACGAGCCCACTGCCACCTATTAAAAGCCGTACTATAGGGAGCCTATCCTCCTTCATGACTTTTACGTGTTCCACCTTACAATCCACCATCTTTATGGGGGGTTTTGTCTCATCCTCACACATCCTGGAGACTGTATTTGCCACTTGGTTTTGAGACCCCTTCTAGTAACGAATCTAAAAGTTCATTCCTTGGAGTTCAAGGATCCACCTTGCCAGTTTTCAAGAAAGCTGTTTCTAGGACTTCAAGAATGCTAATGTAGAATGGCCAGTTTCAATTAGGAATGGTGCATTCTCATTGAAAAGCTTGAACTTGCGTATGGCAAACATTGCAGCACTCATTTCTAGCTCAGAAACACAATATTGACGTTCAGCATCTGTCAGTTTTCTTCCAAATGCTCCCAGTATGAGCCCACGTCCTTCGACGTGTTGGAAAAGCACATAACCAAAGCCGGAAATTGAGGCATCCTAAGAAATTTCGAACCATTTATCCAGGTGTGATAATCCAAAAACACAGCCTGACAAGCTATCTTTGAGTTGCTGCACTGCCTCTGATTGTGTGTTGTCCACTGCCAGACTGCATCTCCCTTTAGTAACTTGTAAAGACAAGCTGCATTGACCTGGAAATCCCTGATGAAAGCCCTATAAAAGCCCATCAACCCAAGAAAACGTCTCAGCGACTTTAAGTTACTAGGCTCTGGAAATTCCTGGACTACCAATACCTTCTCTGGTAGTGGTGACAACTCATTTGGTCTTTTGAAATGCTCTAGGTAAGAGACGTTCTTTGCACAAAAATGTACTTTTTTCAAATTTATTGTGAGACCTGCTCTTCCTAACCTACCCAGTACATCTACTATATGGTCTTGATGGCTGTGGTAATACTGGCTGCAGATTACCAAGTCATCTACGTAGACCATAGCGTGGGAGTACGTAGCCATGTCCATGTCATAGCCATTTCCCCCAAAGCCATGTCCATAAGGCATGCAAATGATGCTGCTCCATTGCAGAGCCCATAAGGCATTTTTTTAACAACGAAAACAGGTGTAACAGGGTGTGCAGTGGACCCGTGTTACCACCTGATGACTGGTAGCTGTTCTATTCCTGAGTGTGCAGCAATTAAAAGGCTGGCAGGCCGCCATGTTTGAGGCAAAGTGCACTACGAAGTGTATGCTTCATGCATTGCGTACCGCCATCACATGTAAGCCATTACACTGGACTACGTTATTTTTAGTGTATGACTTTTCTGTTTGTCGTGCTGTTCATTTTCCTTTATAAAATAAACTGACGACGTTTTCTTCACCGTTGTTCAGTCAAATATTAAAATGCTATGAAAACATACGATTTTTCTAACAGGTCCTTAAGTGAGCTAATTTCTAAATTTAATTCGCAATGATAACCAAAGTAGAAAATTAAGGTCAATACGAACACGCACTCAACGACAATGGCACTTGTTTACAACAGAGAAATAATCTGATCAGATTTTGAACACTTCAAAACTTGAACCGATGAATTCTCTGTAGTGTACAACTGACATTGTCATTAAAAGCATGTCCACATTGACTTTACTTTTCTAGTTCGGTTATAATTTTTATCTTTCAAACTAACTAATTGTGAAAAAATCCATTAATATGATGTAATTCTAGGGTCATGATATACAGCGGACAAGTTTCAAGTCAAGTGGATAATTTTCGATGGTCTAGATGGTTACGAACTGACAAACCAATACTGTTGTCGAAAAAATGCTCAATTGAAAACTGAGGCTCCGACAACTAGTCGATCTTATTTTTTAAATTAAATTTAATTGGCTTTTTTCAGCAATCATTTTTAGCTATGCCAAATAGTTGTATATTACATTGGAACATAGCTGTGTTGCAGACAGGAAGAAGTGTCCTTACGCAATAATATTTTTCATGTCATAACGATAATAAATTATGGGAACATCTATTCGATATGCCTCAAAGAAAAGATATGTTAGCCACATAACAAGCGGTACATTTTTTCATTGTCCAGATGTTGGGTCGTCAGTATCAATAGATATCAAAGACAATAAGTCCCAGCTTAACCCATCTTTTTCTTGGTGTACGAACATATTTTCTGCAATCAAAGAACAAATGGAAATGATTTAAAAGAAAGTCTTCCAATTACATTAAAAAAAACACATTTTGTTATCTTTTTCCGTTTTTGTTGTTGTGGTTGCTTGAGATATATAATGGTTCAAGTGTTTTTCTTCCAGGGATACCTTATCATTGAAAAATGAACGAAATTATTTTTAAAATAATGTAATTCTTTTAGTTTTCCTAACTTGCTGTAAATTTTTCTTGCAGTACAATCAGAAAATGAGCTTAAAGAAGGACTGACATATTCGGAAAAGTGAACCATCAACAAGGAAGGTACATTTTTTCAGGAAGCAAACTTCAGTAATCTGTTAGAAGATTATAAGCATCACAATGGTATCCAATTTTGGAGCAACAGACTATGTGGTAGTTGGCATCATACTGCTGATCTCAGCTCTCATTGGTGTCTATTACAGAATGACTGGTGGAAAACAAAAAACCATTGAAGAATATTTAATGGCAAACAAGAGAATGCCCGTGTTTCCTGTAGCTTTTTCAGTAATGGCGAGTTCTTTTTCTGCTATATCACTATTGGGGTTATCAAATGAAATCTATATGTATGGAACACAGTTTATACTGTTCTCCATCAGTGAGTTGATTGGCATCCTCATAGCGTCCTATTTGTTTTTGCCACTTTTCTTTCAATTGCGTAAGATAAGTATCTTTGAATACCTGGAAATGCGTTTTGGTCGAATATCTCGACTAGTTTTGTCAGGGTCATTTATTGCACAACGGCTTCTCTATATGTGTGCTGCAATTTATGCTCCAGCCATTGCATTGAGTGCTACGATGGGTTTTTCAGTGACATTCTCTATACTATCTGTGGGACTAGTGTGTACATTCTATTCGACGGTTGGAGGCATGAAAGCAGTGTTATGGACTGATGTCTTCCAAGCTTTTCTTATGATCACAACCGTGTTAGCCGTACATATCAAGGGTGCAGAAGATAGCAGAGATTGGAAAGAGATCTGGCACATTGCTGTTACAGGGAGACGGATTAACTTTTTTAATTTTAATCCTGACCCAACTGTACGTTTATCATTCTGGTCATTGATAATTGGCGGAGTGTTAACGTGCGTATACCGTTATGGAGTTAACCAAATTCTAATACAACGGCTATTAACAGTAAACAGTCTTCGAAAATCACAGTTGGCCTTGCTCCTCAGTTATCCCATTTCGATAGTCATTACCTGTGGATCATCCTTTATGGGTCTTGTATTTTATTACAAATATCACGACTGCGATCCTCTTTTATCGAAACGTATTGAGAAAGCTGATCAACTTCTTCTTATATTTGTGATGGATTACTTAGCACATATTCCTGGGCTGGCTGGATTGCTTATTAGTGGGATATTCAGTGCCGCTTTGAGTACTGTATCATCAACGATCAATTCTTTGGCCGCTGTTACAGTTGAAGACTTTTTAAAGCCTCTATTAAAAGGTTCTTTGAAGAGTGAAAAAACTCTAGCCTTAATCACGAAAGCATTAGCTGGGTCTTACGGAATCTTGAGTGTTGCTATAAGTTTAGGAATGGGGGAAATTACTGGTTTGCTTCATATGGCAATTGCAATTTTAAGTATGTTTGGTGGGCCAACTCTGGGAATGTTCACTCTTGGTATGTTTTGGCCAAGGAGTACACAACGAGGAGTGATGTTTAGTTTTTTAATCGGACTAGCATTTTTACTGTGGATTGGTTTTGGAGCGCACATTCAAAAACCATATAACCCAGTGTTACCAAGATCTGTTCAAGGCTGCCCAGTATTAAGTAATGGTACTAGTTTAACCAACGTATCGTCAACGATTACTTCAAGTGAATTTTTACCACTTCCAGGGAAGAACTATCCAGTTGCATTTTTTAATTCGACAACTGTAATCAGTGAAGTTGCTGTTTCAAATCCATACGAACGTAATAATAATATCTTGTTTTTGTATCGAATATCCTTTATGTGGTATAATGCTATAGGCTTTCTTATTGTTATTGTAACCGGGATGCTGACTAGTTTGTGTGAACAGAAAAAGCCAGTCAATTCAAATTTACTTAGTCCGCTTTGCAAGTATTGGTACTCTAACATCGTCTGTTTTGAACCTGGAGATAGTAGAATAATTGCAGATAATGTAACTATCCCTGATAAGGAAACGACATACAATTTAGTTTCATCTTCTGCTCGTGTTTCACCCAGTGAACATGCTGATGACACCAAAATGTAAGAAAGAATTTTTAGAGTTAATATTATTTCAAGAATGTTTTGGCACTTATACTCTTCTTATAACAAAACATTTGTTATAAAAAAACATTTGCCCTACGGTAGATGTAAACTTAGATGAAGATATAAATACAATTTTAACTGAATGTTAAATATATACCATACAACATAGCAGTTCTGCGATACTTTATATTCAGTGTAAGAAATAACGCATTCACATTTTTTTGTTAGCCAAACTACCTGTAAGCCGATTTTCAGTGCCTAATACATATACAAATGTGACCACAGTGATAAGCGAACGGCTAGCAACGGATGGGAATGGCTGGGAACTGCTGTTTGCGTGTGTCATTCAGTACTGTAGATTTTCAGTAGATGTACACGCAGATGTACACAAAGGGAAACGTAGATTTAGATGAAGATTGCATTTGAACTCAATTTTTAAACAGACCGTACATGTCAGTTATGCGATATTTATATTCAGTGTATCCACGAAGCAACACATTCACAGTTTGTTGTCACTCGAAACGCCTGTAAGCAGATTTTTAGCAGCTAACACATACAAAAATGTGACCACTGACGTAAGCAACCGGCTGGCAAGCTGGCTGTGTGTGCTTTTTAAATGTAATTGGGTATTGTATATTGCCTTTATTATGCGATACTACATTGTGCATTATGCAAGTTGTAACTGTAATTTAATAAATTTATTCAAGATCAGAAAAATGATTGGCACTAGTTTTTTTACGAATGAAGTTTAGTTATATAAGCTTTTACATGTTTTAGTTACGACCTTTTAGTTGTATAACCTATAGTGATAACGTTTTACATATAACCTAGTTAACACACATAACCAAATATTGCCTATATGTATTAACTAGGCAAATGCCAAACTGCATTCATGTAGTAAACTTGTTTTTGTTTCCTAATATTTATTAAAATTAACCACAGATATATAATACACGTTAAAAGAACTCAGTTTCTTCATCAACTTACTATCTAACAAAATATGCGACTTAAGTCCCCGCCAGGACTGCCGGACAGAGTAGCGTGAGAGGCTACCATGCTCCTTCAGCGGCTATGGGGTGTATTCTGGCTAATTCTGGACCCCGACGATGATCGGAGGTTTCCCGGATCGAATCCCCGGGCTGGCACCTCCCTTTACCAGATTTCTTCTTCTCCCAAAATAATCTGGTAATGTTCAAAATTGATCCGGTTCAGCCATACAAGCATTAATTGCTGTGGCTGACATAAGGCTCGTCAAAATTAAAAAAAAAAAACACAAAGGTTACAAATACATTATTTTTCAAATTTTTGTATTCTTCCACCTGTACTAAAATCATACAACATTGAACGTAGCATTCATTCCGAGTGTGAGATATCGGCATTGTCTCGCAATGCCCTTTTTATTGTTAAATACCGCTAAAACGAGATGCTCAATTGCAGCATTGTTGTAACATTTTTGCCAAAGCACTGCTGCAATGAGCTGCTTTAAAAAACATTGAAACACGTCAACTGAATGTTCGATTTGAAAAAAAAAATTAAATTGTAGAAGAAATTAATTTTGATGTTAAAAGAGTTTATTGTGTGTGTTTACGAATATGGATCAAAGTTCGAGCTGATGACATCAATGGATTAAGGGCTGATATGGGAACAGATTCCCATAAAACATTAAAATAAAATAATTTTAGTAAATAGATATAAACCACTGTAAATGATATAAAGTTAGGAGGAAAACCACACAGACAGCGACAATCATAAACAATAAATAATGTAGTACAGTTTCTTACACTAAAAACCATACACTAGAAACGTAGCCTTTACATATTCTAGTTTCGTCGTAGTGGCATGACCTGGAGTCGAACTGAAAACCCAGTTCGTCCCCAGATAACTGCCAAAACGGCTTTATCAAAATGAATGGCCAGTGAAAGAGTACCATTGATAAAAGCCCTATCAATTATTATTGCAGATTAAATTTGGATTCAGCTTACTTAAGTGCCTGTTAGAAAGGTCGTTTATTGTCATACTATTTTATATTTGACTGAACAACTGCTAACGTGATGACGTCGCCGTATTATTTTATAAAGGAAAGATGAAACAAGCCAAACAGTGAAAATCACACACTAAAAGTAACGTTGTACAGTAAGCCACCTTTGTGCACAGTTTTGACGGAGTAACATGACCCGGTTTCATACCGGCAACCTAGTTTGTACCCAGATCACTAACGTAGGGCTTTTGATCTTGGTTGCCGGTATGAAACCGGGTCATGTTACTCCGGCAAAACTGTGCACAAAGGTGGCTTACTGTACAACGTTACTTCTAGTGTGTGATTTTCACTGTTTGGCGTTATAAAATAATATGGCGACGTCATCACGTTAGCAGTGGTTCAGTCAAATGTAAAATACTATGAAAATAAACGACCTATCAAACAGGCACTTAAGTAAACTGATTCCAAATTTAATTTGCAATAGTAACCTAAATAGAAAAATACAGCTAATAAGGACATGCTTTAAATGATAACTTCAGTGTTTTAATACATAGAATTAATCTAACTCATGTTTTTGAACACTTCCGTGGTCATTATTATCATTAATGGCTTTCACATATTGACTTTTCTTTTCAAGTTTGGTTATTATTTTTATCTTTCAAACTCATTAATAGTGAAAAAAAAAATATTAATACAATATGATTCTAGGGTCATGTTGTAAACGTGGCAAAGTTTCAAGCCAAATGGATAATTTTTCGAATGGCTAGATGGTAACAAATCAGGAAACCAACATCGTTATAAAAATAATGGTTGATTGAAATCTAAGATCAGCCAACTAGACAATCGTTTTTAAAAATTAAATTTAAAATTAAATTTAAAATAATTTTTTTTAATTTGGCTTTTGTTCAGCAATCATTTTTAGCTATGCCGTAAAGAGACATAGTTGCAAAAGATATTTTAGCGAAACTTAGCCATGTTGTAAACTGGAAAAAGTATCCGTATGCAAAAATCCAGTTTTACTTTGTAATGGTAATAAATTATAGGAATATTTATTCTATATGTCTCAATGAAAAGATGTGTTAGGCACGTAATAAATGCTACATTTTTTTATTTGTTCCAATGTTGATCATCCGTTTCACTAGACATCAAACACAATAATTCCCGGCTTAACCTCACCTTTATCTTGGTATACAGAGATATTTTCTGCAATCAAAGACAATTGGAAATGGTTTATCAGAAAGATATCCGTTTACATACTTTTTAAACATTTTATTGATTTTTTTTTAGATATATAACGGTTCAAATGTTTTCATTGCAGGTATAGATCTGAACATCATAAGACAAAAGATATAACTTTAAAGATATTAAAATCCATTTAAGATTCGTAACTTACCGTAAATTTTTCTTGCAGTGCAATTAGAAAATTGGCTTAAAGCAATACTGACGAATAGGAAGAATTGACGGATTCCTACAACAAGGAAGGTAATATTTTCCAGGACGCAAAATTCAGAAGTCTGTTAGAAGATTATAAGAATGACAATGGTATCCAATTTTGGGCCAACGGACTATGTGGTAGTTGGCATCATACTGCTGATCTCTGCCCTTATTGGTGTCTATTACAGAATGACTGGTGGAAAACAAAAAACCATTGAAGAATATTTGATGGCAAACAAAAGAATGCACGTGTTTCCCGTATCTTTTTCAGTAATGGCGAGTTCACTCTCTGCTATATCACTATTGGGGTATTCAAACGAAATATATATTTATGGAACACAGTTTGTACTGGTGTTCATCAGCGAGTTGTTTGCCATCCTCATAGTGTCTTATCTGTACTTGCCAGTTTTCTTTCGGTTGCAGAAGATAAGTATCTTTGAATACCTGGAAATGCGTTTTGGTCGAATAGCTCGATTAGTTCTGTCTGGGTCATTTATTGTTCAACGGCTACTTTATATGTGTGTTGCAATTTACGCTCCAGCCATTGCATTGAGTGCTACGACGGGTTTTTCAGTGACATTCTCTATCCTATCTGTGGGACTAGTGTGTACCTTCTATTCGACGGTTGGAGGCATGAAAGCAGTGTTATGGACTGATGTCTTTCAAGCTTTTCTTATGATCACAACCGTCTTAGCCGTACATATCAAGGGTGCAGAAGATAGCAAATATTGGAAAGATATCTGGCACATTGCTGTTAATGGGAGACGAATTAATTTTTTTAATTTTAATCCTGACCCAACAGTACGTTTATCTTTCTGGTCATTGATGATTGGCGGAATGTTAACGTGCCTGTACCATTATGGAGTTAACCAAATTCTAGTACAACGGCTATTAACAATAAACAGCCTTAAAAAATCACAGTTGGCCTTGCTCCTTAGTTATCCCATTTCGGCAGTCGTAACATTTGGATCAGCATTCATGGGTCTTGTATTTTATTACAAATATCACGACTGCGATCCTCTGTTATCGCAACGTATTGAGAAAGCTGATCAACTACTTCCTATTTTCGTGATGGATTACTTAGCACATATTCCTGGACTGGCTGGATTGCTTATTAGTGGAATATTCAGTGCCGCTTTGAGCACTGTATCATCAACGATCAATTCTTTGGCCGCTGTTACAGTTGAAGACTTCTTAAAGCCTCTATTAAAAGATTCCTGGAAAAGTGATAAAACTCTTACTTTAATCACGAAAGCATTAGCTGGGTCTTTTGGAATCTTGAGTGTTGTTATAACTTTTGGAGTGGGTGAAATTACTGGTTTGGTTCAACTGGGATTTACAGTTGTAAGTATGTTTGGAGGTCCAACACTGGGAATGTTCACTCTTGGTATATTTTGGCCAAGGAGTACACAGCGAGGAGTTTTGTTTAGTTTTGTAATCGGACTAGCGTTTTTACTGTGGATTGGTATTGGATCGCACATTCAAAAACCATATTACCCAGTGTTACCAAAATCTGTTCAAGATTGCCCAGTGTCAAGTAATGACTCTAGTTTAATCAATGTGTCTTTAATCATTACTTCAAGAGAACTTCTAACTATGTCAGGGAAGAACTACCCAGTTGCATTTTATAATTCAACAACTCTAATCAGTGAAGCTGCTGTATCAAATCCACAGGAACGTAATGACAATGTCTTCTTTTTGTATCGAATATCCTTCATGTGGTATAGTGCTGTAGGGTTTGTTATTGTTATGGTAACTGGGATGCTGACTAGTTTGTGTGAACAGAAAAGGCCAGTCAATTCAAATTTACTGAGTTCACTATGCAAGTATTGGTACTCTAACATCATCTGTTTTGAACCTGGTGATAGCAAAATAATAATTGTAAGCAATGTAACTAACACTGAAAAAGAAACAACATACAATTTAGTCCCTTTTTCTGCTCGTGTTTCACCCAGCGAACATGCTAATGACACTAAAATGTAAGAAAGAATTTTTAAAGTTAATATGTTAACAACAATGTTATACTTTTCTTATAACAAATCATTACCCTCAGACTCGGACAGGCCATAGTGCCACTGTGCCAATGGCACAGGCGCCCTTTGGCTACCATATTTTCGGCGCCCCTTTGATAGTCTGTTTTTTTCTCCTAACCGCAAAGAAAAATTAATGGTTTTGGATTCTCTGTCCACTGATGACTTTTCCTTTCGGGCACAATTTCCTTTTCTCTTCTTCTTCCCTTTACTTACGTTTTTAATGTACTTTTTAAACTCACCCCGTCCCCAATCCAACTCCAAAATTTCCAAAAATACCATTACTTGAAATATAAAATGTGTGTTGAAGAACGCACTCCGAAGCCCGAAATGACGACAGAATATGAAGTTAAGCAAAGCTTTTTGAGCTCGACCCCGGACTTTGTTTCTGCTTGGGGAGCTTATAGCACTTCCCAAAACCGCTAGACGGTTGGAGGCACCATAACATCATTACAGTTTCCTGTAAACGCTTGGCACCCATTAGCCGAATCGCTTTAAGCCGATTTTTCGTGACTGATATACAAATGTGACAATTCTGACCCCCGGCTGCGTGTACTTTTCAAATGTCATTGGGTATTGTGCAAATTGTAACTTTCATTTAATAAAGTGTTCACGTTCAGAACCCATGACTGGCGCCTAGTTATTTCGCGTAACGTTTGCTTATACAAGCTTTAACTAATTTTAGTTACGATCTTATACATATAACATGGTTAATACATATAACCAAATATTGTCTTTATTAAGCCTTATAAAGTTTATTTATTTTATATGGTCATGCAGTCATATTAATTACTATAACTTCAAATTTCATGTTCATACTTCCTGAACCGAATAAACTTAATCCATTGACTAATGAGACTATCTTTTCTTATACTTTTGGTTTTCATCTGAATCAGTCGAAACTTGGTGCCATTCATGTCTACGCTCGTGACAAAACTAATTAAGTTAAATTTACAATTTTTACAATGCACAACTTACTATAGTCAATAGGCAATACTCAGTATGCCATACGACATTTGAAAGATGCACAACTCCAGCTTGGCAACCAATCGCTTATATCAGTGGTCACATGTGAAATGTGTGCACACCGGACAGACATCTTAGTGGTTTAGTTACAAGGAGAGGCAATATGGTTAAATATGTATTGTAAGTATTAAGCATTTTTTAGTAATAATAATAACAATAATAATTTTATTCATATAATTCAGTACAGTCAGGGTTACTCTCATAGTTAATGACATAATTGCATCCAGAAACTCAGTAAATTTGTAAGAGTTTTTGTTTAGGGTTTAGTTATCGAAATGTTGAAGTGTATCTATATATTTTATAGAAACCTTTATTGATATAAGAACTGAAACATAATCAATTATTCACACACTAATGACGTTAATATATTTCTGACCTGTTTTGAGTATATCTTCTTTCCTGATATACCAGTTATATCTGTTGCATCAAAGCATATCAAAAGTATTTTACTATATTTTACTATTTTACTATATTTTACTAATTCAAGATTACTGTTACTGTTGATAGTCCAGTTAGTCCAGTCAATGAAGTGTTTTGAAAAAACAAAATACTGTAAAGTCTTGTTTCTTTTCCCTAAAATGCCTGTCGGTCTTCCCGTTAAACATACTGACAGTGCTGTAGGGTGGGGGCCCAGGAACCAGCCACCATCTTAGATTTTTGTAACCAATTCTCGGTTTTTTCCTGAATAACTCGACATCTATCAACAATTTGTATAATACGAAACTGAAGCCAGCTAAATTCTGTACAAAAAACTATATTCTCCTTTTTTCTATCTTTCACCGTTTTCGAGATAATGGCGTCCAAAGAAAGGAAAATGCGGAAGTTGATGTGCTTGCAGACGGAAAACAGGCGCCATCTTGGATATTAGTTCCCAGTTTTTTTTTGTTTTTTTAGCTCGACAACTGATCAACCTTTTGAACGAGGCTATTCTTTCCATCAATTCTAACTGAAATCGTTTAATTTAGATAGGGACCGTCCTACACTCATTTAGAGATGAAGAGTTAATGGTATAAAAGCGATATCGTATGTTGATTTTTGAATTAATTGTTAGCCCTCTATTAGCCCAAAATGAACATTTTAAAGATTTTCCCTAAGGTGGGGATCTATTCTTTCGATCAATCCTAACTGAAATTGTTTATCTTAGATATAAATACAAATATGGGCATTAGACTGGCAATTTGAAATTGAAACTAGCCGCTACACGAAGTACAGCTTCGCCTTTAAACGGATGTAGCACGGTCTCTATACAAGCTAAACAATTTCAGTTATGATTGATGAAAAGAAGAAATTCCCACCTATCAGAATATCCTAAGCATGTCCATTTCGGGCTATTGGACAGCTCGCAAGAGCACTTTGACAACGAAAATCAACATACGCTTTTCCAGCTACGCTATTACCACTTTACCTTTAAATAGGTATTGGATGGTTTCTACACAGGCTAATAAATTTTAGTTAAGATTGATAGAAATAATACATCCCCCACCTTTCAGAATATTCTAAGCATGTCCATTTCGGGCTATTAAAAAGCTGGCAAGAGTACTTTGAAAACGAAAATCGCCATAAGTTTTCACCACTATGCCATTACTGTGTACTTCACCTTTAAATAGGTGTAGAACGGTCCCTATGTAAGCTAAATAAGTTAGGTTAAGACTAATGGATATAATAGATCACCACCGTTCAAAATATTCTAAGCTGGTCCATTTCGGGATATCAGAAAGGTCGTAAGAGCACTTTTTAACCGTTAGAAATGTTGGGGATCTGTCATTTCTGAACAGAAGCAGAGTGGGAAATTGGTACTAGGCAATAAAAACTAACACAAGTATTATGTGGGCAATTGACAGTTCTAGCACACTGACTAGGCGTAAGCATTTCTTGGTTGCTTACCTCGTTGTTAGCTGCGGTTGGCCGACAGACTTCGATTGACCTTGAGACGTTGCGGCGTTAGGCCTAACACGCGGTGTTGGCCTTCGGAATCTACCGTTGTTCCGCTGTTTTTCTTCTCTGGCTAAATTATCACGGTCGGGAAGGCCTCTTATGCATAAGGGTCTTTCTTCCTTCTTGAGCTTTCACTACCGACGAAGGTTATCTTCGGCCATTGCTAGCGCCGATCGTCATGTTGACTGCTCCCAAAGCCCAACCGTCCTTCGTCGTCTGCTGTCAGTCAGCAACAGGAAGGGCCGTTGGCCAAAACGGAAGTGCACCACGTAAACCTGGTGGCTTACTTCCAACAATAACAACCAATTGAACAAAGAAGCACTCGTGCAAATTATGGGTGGTAAACTTGAAATACAATATTGGGGTTCAGTTGTACGTAAAAGCTGTATATCACGTTTCCTGTCCAGCGTCGCGTGCTAAACGTTTTTGCTTCATATTATGCTTTAAATTTGTTGACAGTTAAGAAGTTGTTGACGGGGGGGGGGGGGGGGGTGGGGGGTAATACATTCCTTCCCCCCTGGGGGACGGGAAGATTTGAACTTGCTGTCATAGCTATTTTTCCCGTTACCCTTTCATGTACATCCATACCATAGTAAGTGAACAGTTCCATAACGTTTGGGCCCAAGCTGGCCAACAATGTTTTAGGAACATAGTATGAAATCGTAGGCTAATTCTCATAACCAAAATCATAGATTGCGGTTGGTTCCCTGACCCGCACCCAAGGGAACTTTTTATGTTTACTTGGAAGGCCTAACAAACATTCTTGGCGAAAGAAATAAACTTTTGAATATAATGCACTTCTACCCCCAAATGTTGAGCTCCGTTGCGTGGACTATTTGTTCAACTTCTCGTTTTACTCGAGTCATGTGCCTAAGGTTTCTAAGGAGTAGTGGTTACAGGTTGAAACTAAATGGTATTAAACAATTTTCACCTGTCTTACCATATAAATTTCTCTATGTAGATGTTCCTATACAATTTTTTTGGCGCTCCTGTCTTTGCATGTGTGTGGTACTTCAAATTTATTTTTAACGCAATTCAGTTTAATTGTAGCATAAAAGAACAATTGTTGTATATTCTTGATTGTATACTTTGTAAAAGTTCTTTAGCCCCTTTTTATTATGTGTGTTGAAGCGCATTTTAATTATTTTATTGTAAAGTTTTTGATTCTTTGTATTAATCCACTAGAGTTACTACAATAAATGGTGGCCGTCTATCTTAAAATTGGTGCACTCCATATTTTGTTAATCATTAACTTTGTTTTTATGGTAATTAATACTTTAAATGAATGGTAATTTTTACCTCAATCTTTTTATCAGACCTTCAGTGAGTTGACAGAATTTTCGATTTTTATTTTTTTTTTATCAAGATATTTTGCATCAGTTACTTGTTTCATTTTTTTACAGTTACAATTTCCATCAATTTTAAATTACTTTACGAGCAGCTTTGGGTATGAGTTCAGCTTTGCGTAGGTCTACCAGCTCAAAAATTTCATAAAACACGTGTAACATGAAAACCAATGTAAAATATCGTGCTAACACAAATTACAACTGATTGGTATGTGGTGGTGCCTGTCGTCACTTGTACTGTACAGCTTGTGCAGCACAACTAAATACAGATGCAAACCTATTTACGTTGCCTTTTGGACTTATATGTCAGACTGCCTGAGCGGGGAATCGAACCCAGGACCTTTCAAATCAAAGGCCAAGGTTCTGCCGCTGAGCCAGACTGACACGGCCTGAGACTGGTGTTTGGCCGTGTCAGTCTGGCTCAGCGGTAGAACCTTGGCCTTTGATTTCAAAGGTCCTGGGTTCGATTCCCCGCTCAGGCAGTCTGACATATGAGTCCAAAAGGCAACGTAAATAGGTTTGCATCTGTATTTAGTTATTTTTTGTGAGCCTTTGGCTTTCCCGTCTTTGTGCAGCACAATATATTTGAATTTAAAAAAATAATATTGTACCTCTTCCCCCAGAAATAACCTTAGCAATTTAAGGTACGTCTACGTTTGTAATGTTTTAAACAGCAACATTCGGCCGGTAGTGTATACATTAACCCATTACATGGTTCTCTCCTTATCAATAATCCAGAGAAGTTGTGCTAAAATAAGTGAAACCAGAAAACCCATGTAAAGTGTGGGGTGGTTGAGATCCAGAGAGCAAAATGAGATACTATTTTGTTATTTTATATTCGTCAAAAATTTTAGGCGACAAGTGGTTCCTCTTTCAACGCATCACACGTAGCGGGAAAGAAGAT
>JAHWFP010224983.1:24042-65562 GCA_023313725.1 Lithobius niger | reverse complement strand
AACAATAATAAAACTGTTCATAAACGAACTGTACTATTAAATGCGGCCATAAAATTAATTTGAAATGGTTCTAACTCCTCCCAAAATTCTTGCTGCACTACATGTTTTGTTAACTCGGAATCTTGTGTAAAACAATGATCTGTAATGTCCGTATCTCAAGTTTTCCGTTTTAATTCGTTGAATTTGTAACCGTGTATCCAGATGTTTTTTTCGTTTCATAATAAAAAAAATTGGTGAATGTCTTGACCAGAATGTGTAAAAATATAATTCTTACTAAACATAATAATAAAAAAAAAAACGTTCTTTTTTCGATTTTATTACATATTCGATTTTAAAACTTCATATTTCTAAAACCAGGAGTTGTTAACTGAAATATTTTTCACAATGCTGATGCTGCAATCTGCATTAGCAGCAATAGTGAAACCTTCGAGTTTAAAATTTAAGAGTGAATTTTTTTACCGTGTACCACTGATCCTGCTCCAGTGAGTGGGGTGTGTTTTTAATGCTGTAGTGGACGTTGATTTGATTTTAAAAATGTGTTTTTGATTTTACGTGGTTTTTGGGAGTAAGGCCATCATAAGGGCATACAGTTTTAAAACACGATTGTACGTACTTTTGGCATTAAAGTTCTGCATTAAAACTTGATTTATCGCTAGTCTAAATCCAAATTAGAACTGTAGTCATACATTGTGGTTTATTCCATAATTATTAGAATGCCGGCAATTACAAACTTGCGTATCAGATGTGCTGCCAGCCAGCCAATTAAAGAAATAGTTCCACTTTAAAATATCATAACGAGGCTGTTGTATGTTAAAATCGACATTAAAGTTACCACTGACCTAATGTCGTAATTTCTTATAGTAACTTGTAGTGCCTCGTAACGATATTTTTAACTGGGGACTAATTTTTTTGATCGGATGCACATCTCTTTTGCGAGTTAGTTATTACACCTACATTCTAGTTGTGGAGTGAACTATAGGAGTGGTGGTAAACTACCCTCTTCTTCCCTAACTTCACACTACCTTAATCTTCCTTCCAAAACAGTCCACGACATACAGTGAAGAAAACAGTTAAAGGAAGAAACTAAACCCTTACGTTGCTAACTTTTTTAATGTTCCCTCTACAAACCTTTTTTCAAGAATTATAAAACACCGCTTGCCTCGAAAGTTTCGCCGAAATACATAAAACAACTTCGTTTTTGAAGTCTCCCTCGTGCTACGCAGGGCTGTGGCGTCATTCCTCTTAAAGGAAGTTCTGGTTACGGCCAAGCTCTTCCCATCATGCTGCGCGACCACTTGTAAACAAACATGGCTACCAAGGAATTCATTAAGTCTTTTCGTTTTTCCCAGCTTGCAATGCGAAACACAAGGCGAAAAATATGTAAGTTCTCTAAAAAAAAAAAGCGCCACATCAAACAAGAGACCCATGGGATCCAGAAAGCGATAATTTTTCATGGCCTCAATGCTAAAAATGTCCGACGGCATTCTGCTACGGTCCGACCAACCGAACTGGAAACGAGATCCTGGGTAACGCGATTTTCTTTCTGGTGCTTGCCCAAGTAGTGCGACCATTGTGGAGTTCGGGAAAGATAATATCACACCTCTTGGTTCAAACGACACTATCTCCAGTACTTGCAAGATGAACACTCAATAGTCTGCTTCAATCAGAGGTTTTAAAAATTCGTAAGGATTAAGCACTATCACCTAATGACGTCGAAAGCCACTGAACTCTATGCTAATACCTAAGCTAACTATAAAACCATCGAAAATTGCAGAGTTTAGTGTTTCTTAAGCAGAATATCCAGGTCTTTCAATGGCGCAAATCTGATATGGTTTTGGACGACGAATAAACGTCGATTCAAAATTGACAACCGGAGTCACCCCCTTTGGCGGTTCAAATGTAAAACGTTGGAGTAAAGATGTAAAGTAGAGGAAAAGTTCCATTTTTGCCAGAGATTCACCAACACAGGCTCGTTTTCCTAGAACAAAAAATACAGCACGAGATGAAAAGAACACTTAGTAGTATACATTTGTAGGAAGGATTAGTCAGATTAGGAATAGTTAGGCACAACATAATTCGGGTCCAATACACTTGAAAAAAGTACAATAAACCCAGTAATGAGGTGTACGCTGTAAAAAAAATATGGGTGCGAGTTTAGAAAGTGTATGTGACAGCAATGTTCCCATCGAGGCACAGAAAAAGTAAATAAAATACAATATTTTTGTTATTTAATTGCATCCTGAGTCATTTACAGGATGCGAAGAAAACCTTTAAAAAAAATCTTTAAAAACCTTCGCAGTCAAACCTTCCTTTTTTGACGAACTGGCTTTGCCACCGCAAGTTTTTTCGTATCTTGCAGACGGTCCACAAGCAATTAAAGGGCAGAAGTATATACTGGATTATTTACTTTTTTCCATGTCTGGATGGGAAAAACGCTGTCGGGCTTTGGATTTTTTTCCCATCAGTGAGTTTTTTTGCCTGTTTTACCTCTTTAAAAAAAAAATCATCCGTCCTGTGGCTAGATCCTAAAAGAATGAAACAGTTAACCTAAATAAAAAGGTTCATATTACCTTGTTATGTAGGTTAACTGTTGCAGTCTTTTTGTAACCAATAACAAATTATTTTCAAGCTATTTGTTAACTGTTTGTAAGAAAATGTTTTTGGCAAAGAGTGTTGTATTACAATGGTGATTGAATTATTTTATTAGAAACAATCCTAACAACCACTAGCACTAAGATAGAAGCCTAAGATAGAATGAATAAAACACAATAAAGCCACGTAAAAAAACGATAAAGCCCCAAAATAAACGTTAACCCAACTAACACAATAAATTAAAAACCTTGTAAAAACCCTAAAAGGGCGACGTGGGTTGGATTTTGTTTTTTTATGAGAAGAACCCAGTAGTTTTTAAAAACCTGCGCACTAGGCTTAGCTTCGCCTTTCTAGGTTGTAATACTCAAAGATAAATAACTTTAATGTTGGACGACCGTAATATTGCCGTAAATTCACACATGCTAGCAATATCAAGAATGATCCCTGGACATCTAAACACCGAATTATTAACATAATATGACCCAATATAAACTCCTTATTTTTTTCATATCATATTTTCCCTCTATTGGCAGTGGTTTGCTCTTTTTTTTCAGCGGCCATTATTAAGAACTGAATATTGTTCACCCGTGTTTTGACAGACATATACCGCAGAAAATTTCGTCTTGTGTACACAGAACCCAACTGTACAGTATGCAATGGCGCCCGCACATTGGGGCATTAGGAGCACATGCTCCACTGCTTTTTTTTTTTTATGCCCGTTTGATGGAGAAAAACTATTAAAATAAAAGCGAAAACATTTTTATATAAAAAGCAATTAGAAGAGTATAAAATACTGATTCTAGGCTTCGTAGCTCGGTAAGGGCTGTTCATTACTAGTCGTTATTATTACAACAATTTTTCAGATCTCCGAATGCAAGGATTAGAAACTCTATTTACATATTTTGTTGGCCTATTTACCCTTTTTTCAATGTTGCCCTCCCCTCAACCGGCCCTTTGAAAGTTTGCAGATACCTATAGCTATGTTTGCATTGAGGAGTCTAAAAAAAGACCTCTGAATTGTAGCACGTCTCTATTTCTGAAATTGTAATATTAATAAAATGCCTTCTATCATTAAGGCCGCCCGCACACTGAGCGGCCAGATCACGCGTCCAGTGGTCGTCACGTCCAAAAAACACGGCGACAGGCCGCGCGGCCACATTCGTTTTTCATCGATAACTCTCGATTACGTAGTGAAAAATGAACCCGGGGCAAGTACGGTTGCTCTGTGGCCGCCTGCACGCCGCCCGGGAACCCAGTGGTCGTGGCTACAGGCTGGCCCGCTGCGGCCAAGTGCGCATTGGTACATACACCGTAAGCATTCTCGCTGGCCGCAGCGACCTGGCCCTAACCTACCTATTCCAAATGGCATGAGATACTCCGGTTTCTCCAGTTTCCCATCTTTAGTGATAAATCTTTCAGGCATAAATTTCTCTGGTTGATCCCAGAGTTCCGGATCGGTATGGACTGCCCAAAGATTCGTAAATATCATTGTTCGTTTGGGAATCCTGTAGCCTCCCACAACGGTTTCTTCAAGATTACTGAAAAATAAAATCACTATTACTCTTAGGAGAAACACACAAGGCAAGCGGCTGTACTTCCAACAGTTAAAAAAAAGGTGCACACACTACAGAAAGAGGGTAATCTGGTTGATAAAAGATTAGCAGAAGCACTTTCACTTGTGCAAAGCCACTGCATACTTGGAGGTTCCTCTCTCCACTGACTTGGTTTTGCATTGATTTGCTCATTTTTGACCATGTTCTGAGAGTTTCGCCTGTCACAAATGATATAGTTTTAGCTAAAAATGACTTGATAATTTAAATCTTTTTCATTTTATTATATTTTGAGAAAGAGTTAATCTTGAGAAAGAGTTAGGTTTATCTCGAAACGTTCAGTATTTATTGCAAGCTTGTGTCATTTTTTGGTTTACCTGGAAATGTGGAATATTTATTATAATCTTGTGTACTTTTTAGGTTTACCTCGAAGTGTCCAGTATTCATTGTAAGCTAGTGTATTTTTTAGGTTTACCTGGAACCGATGAGTATTTATTATAAGCTTGTGTACTTTTTAGGTTTACCTAGAAACGTCGAATATTTATTGTAAGCTTCTGTACTTTTATGTTTGCCTCGAAACGTCGAGTATTTATTTTAAGCTTGTGCACATTAGGTTTACCTGAAAACATTGAGTATTTATTGTAAGCTTGTGTACTTTTTAGGTTTACCTCGAAACGTTGAGTATTTACTGTAAGTTTGTGCACATTAGGTTTACCTCGAAACGTCGAGTATTTATTGTAAGCTTCTGTACTTTTATGTTTACCTCGAAACGTCGAATATTTACTGTAAGTTTGTGCACATTAAGTTTACTTGAAAACGTCGAGTATTTATTGTAAGCTTCTGTACTTTTATGTTTACCTCGAAACGTCGAGTATTTATTTTAAGTTTGTGCACATTAGGTTTACCTGAAAACGTTGAGTATTTATTGTAAGCTTGTGTACTTTTTAGGTTTACCTCGAAACGTCGAATATTTATTGTAAGCTTCTGTACTTTTAGGTTTACCTCGAAACGTCCAGTATTTATTGTAAGCTAGTGTATTTTTTAGGTTTACCTCGAAACGTCGAATATTTATTGTAAGCTTCTGTACTTTTATGTTTACCTCGAAACGTCGAGTATTTATTTTAAGTTTGTGCACATTAGGTTTACCTGAAAACGGTGAGTATTTATTGTAAGCTTGTGTACATTTTAGGTTTACTTCGAAACGTCGAGTATTTATTGTAAGCTTGCGTACATTTTAGGTTTAACTAGTAATGGTGAGTATTTATTGTAAGCTTGTGAATATTTGGGCTTACAAAACTTATAACTGTTGACAAGTGCTTTATATTCTACACTGGTAAAAAGCACACCCTGCTGGGATACCATTAACTGCACCAACATTTCTTTCGAAAACTATACTGACCTTGACTATTCTAGAGGAATAACTTTGTCAAGGAACCAAGGAACATACTGTACCAGCATCGTGCGTTTTTCAAGAAATTCATATGGTTCCTACCTAGATTTTTTTCCCACATGTTTGGGAGTACCAGTAGTTTTACGTCTACTGGATGGTGTAGTACGCAATTAGGTGTACACACGTCTGAATACGCCTTCACTTTTGAATTTAGCACTAAAATTTGAAGAATGAAGGAAAGTTTACTAAGCAGTCTTTAGGTGGTCTACCCAGGTCAATTAGGAAAGTAATTTTTCTCTAGTACAATGAGTGAATTAGAGAAACACAAATGGAACCCTGTTTATCTTCTGTTAGGTTCTAGATGATATCAGTTGATCTAGAAATATTCTCCCAAAACTTGTTTACGTAGACGGCTCTTCCAGGTCTAAACTCTCCTAACCCTCAATGACGATCATTTGACTAAACGACGAAGAGAAAGATAGATCGTTCAGTTCCTGACTTTGGGCTGACTTTGGACTGGTGTGGATTTTTTCTGACATTGAGAATCACAAAATTAGTTATTATATGACGACGAAAATGTACATTACCTGAAATTTATTCCTCTCCTCTCTCTCTCTCTCGTGCTGTCTCTCGCTAGAGAAAACTTGTTGGTTTTCCTACCTGGCTCGGTAGTTTATGTCACTGCACATGCGCAATGCAGCCTTCCTATAAAAGCATCAGCTCTAGACATGACTTCATCTTTCTTCCCTAGGGCCGCAATGCTACGTGGCTGCTCTTCTTTATGCCGGTAAAAGATATGACAATTGGTGCGACCGTGCCGCCATTCGGACTGTCTACCGACCATTGGCCAATGCTTCAGGCCTTGGCATGCACCACCTTATTACCTTCTTCTCCATGTCGCCAACACATCAATGAAGCGGACTCATCTCTTATCGCCTTATAAGCAGCGTTGGCTCATCACCAACTGCCCGTTCTTCGACGGCACCGAGCATCAAGGATTCGACCGCTGATCCGTCTTCAAGTTCGGTCGTTTCGTCTACTCCACAAGACCCTCTTTTAAAGTCCCTAGAAGACCTTCTCGTTAGCCCATGATCTCTTTTCTCTAGGCTGCCATGCTGTGTGGATGCTCCCCACGCTCTCCAAGACCATCGTGGATTCAGTGTGACTGCACCAAGGTGTTGGATTCCTTCTGAACTTTGGTCATCATTGGAGCGGGTCGCATTTTAGGCTTAGACTTACTTGCGACCTCTTCTCCATCCATCTTGATCACTCTGCCTGGACATTGCAGATGCCCCAGTGGTCATTAAGGACTGCCGACCCTTTTCTTTTGTTTGTTGAAACGGTTCGCCGGTGCGACCGTATTCACCTGCTCTTGTCAGTCTTTTTTTTCCAATGGTCGCCTAGGGCTTAGGCCTACTTGCGACCTCCTGTTTTTGATTCGTCTAGAGCACCTAACTGGGCATCATGGACTCTGAGTGAGAGGGGTTAAATACCTTGGTCCGAGCTGCTACCATCACTTCTTTATCGTCCATTTTTACGATGCCCACGTGCCAAAGGCACATCAAGAGAGGTGCTGGCCTGAGTACACACAACGACCCTCGTCATCTGAGAATTTAGTGGACGTTTTTTCCACCATGCATTCTCTGCCTTGTCTGCGACCCTCAACCAAGGAGGTAGCGCTCAAAACAATCGCTATGTCTCATATCCCATGTGGTCAAGCTCAACCCTCAACACCGGATATTCAGTAGTGAAGACAGCTCTCAACTGCTTCTTCTACAGCTGAACCATCCTCTTGCTCTGCCTGCTTAGTCTTTTACAGTGCTCGTCCTACTGACCTCAGTCCTCCTTCCACAAAAGCAGCCTCTGTTCTAAAGGAAAACCGTGTGCCCACAATAAACTGGGTGCCCAGGAGTTCTCACGTTCGTCGGTTTATTGGTTCACGACCGCAGTGTTTCGGCTGCCTCCTGTCCTATGGATGAACCAAGGATTTTCACCTTCGACATCCTTTCAATTCGGTCCTACAGAACGACCGCTGCTCTTCGTCATAACCTACCGTTCCCACTTGGTTCTCTGGTTCATCGATCAATGATCCTTCTGATTACCAGAGATGGGCTGCTTCCATGCTGCCACACCATCTCCTGCCTTATGAATAAATCATCTGCTGCCCTACGAACGAACTCACTTAATCAACACGAAGCTTTTTATTGAGTGAACAGTTGTCGCGCGGTGTGACCTCTTTGATTACATTGGAGTCTCTTCCTCATCATCTCCTTGGTTCCCTCACCCTCCTATCAAATTCCAACGTCATCATCACTTCCTTACTCTCAAAACTCAAACACCCCCATTATTCTTGGTCACTTCCCTTGCAGTTAGGCTAAAATATGCTCCTTTTCGTTTTCTTCACTCCCTCCATTAATGCATCCTCAAACGGCTTACGAAGAAGCAACAGAGTTCCCGCATAGTCCTCTAATTCTGTGCAAAGTGTCACTTTATCCAGCAAGTAGGCCAGTTGTCGCATGATTTGATCTCTTTCGTTGCATTGGAGTCTCATAGTAGGGAGCTCTGCTCGCTTCGCTCAAACAAATTTGGTGGCTAATCAAACTTAAATTTTACTACTCACGACAGTTATTACTACCCACTTACGTGTGAGGGGCATTAAGAGGTAAAAGAGAGCCAACTCTATGAACTTCCAACAAAACCGCTTCTGTGTAGACCATCTTCGTTTTGTCAGACATGGTAGGATCCCTCTCCATCCCAATGACGTCATCAATTTCCTTCTGAACTTTCTTCTGGATTTCAGGATGAACCATTAAAAATAAAATCGCCCATCGGAGAGTTGATGTCGTTGTTTCTGTTCCAGCTTGGAATAAAACCATTAATGTTCCTAATACTTCATTTTCTGCAAATTTAGAAAAAAAAAACATTTGAGTATTCACGTTTTGAAACGATGTGAGAACGAGATATTTTGCGGTAGGAGGGAAGGGTTAGAAGACGAAGGTCCCTCTGACAAGGAAAAGTACCCACAAGGTCAAATAATGAACAACTTTTATCTTTCAGTCATTGTACAACGTTATGGGCCTTGGCCAACCTAAAAAAACAGAGACAAGACAACTTTTACGTACCCAGTACATAAAGATGGCCATAGTTGTAGTTTTGACTACAGCTGTAGCCATCTTAAAAATCGAAGAGACAAGACAACGTTTATGTACCCGGCACTTACAAAGATGACCATAGCTGCAGTTTTGTATATACAAAACTATATATACTAAACTATATATGTTTTTGCAGGTATGGCAATCTTAAAAAAAGAGATACAAAACAACATTTATGAACCCAGTACTTGGAAAGATTACCAGCTAAAAGTAATGCTAAAATAATGCAGAAAAGATAAAAAAGAAACATAAAATGCAATAGGGAGCACAAATCAACCCTTCCCAATGTCGGTCGCCACTCGCCAATGGCGAGTAGCGATCAACAGTTGGCGACGTGGAATTTAGCCTTACTCGCCAAATCGGCGACTAGCTACAGAGCATGCCACTAAAAAAGGGGTATCTCTGGAACCGTATAAGTTAGAGACGAACGGTTTGCGGCGTTATGCTCAGATTTATAAGGATTATATAACTGGATTTTCTGCATTAATACTGGAGTTTAAGAAAATTGCACAATTTTGTTAATGCATAAATTAGAGAAACTTTTCATCATACAAGACGTGTTTGGTATGTGGCGAGTAAAGATTGTGAAATGGCGAGTGCTTTGTAAGGTCTACTGGGCAAGTGGCAACTGCTACTGGATTGACATTCGGAAGGGTTGGCACAAATCAGGTAGCAATCACTGAACTGCCATATTTGTACTGACGTCATCAACGGTCTAATTTGGTTCAATTATAGATTTAAATAAAGATGGCCGTATTTTCCTAGTCAGGTAATTTATTTCCTACATTCATGAAATAAGACAAATAAGTATGATTCCAGGCCCAATCTCAAAGTTTTAAACACTATAACAGTGTTCATGTGAGTTTGGTAATGTGATCATGTTTCATAAACTGACTGATCATTTTTTTAAGAAAGGGCAATCCCGTGGTCCAGCTTTTGTCGATCCAAAGGATGAAGACATTTCTCAATATAAATATAGGGGCATTCCTTGCGTTTGATGGCATAAAAATGTTACTCAGAAAGTCTACTGATTTGTTACTTATAACGTCTATTGATTTTTTTAAACGATATTAGTTTTTAACAGTCTATGCCATACCGTAGACAATCTCGTATTGCTTTTAACCATGCTACATCATGTTCTTACTATACATGATCATTTTGTTATTTATGTATCAATTTTTAGCAATGCAAATTTTTGTCATATCTTGTTAATAATTATTCTGCTTATCCTTATTGACCACAAAATATCGCATCTCTTATTATCTGAAGCTCCATGACTTAGGTATTTTTTCTACCTCGCGCAATGGCTGTTTGCTGTGACGTGCACATCACGTGATTGGGCTAGTCCAATCAGATGGCCAAACAGCCGTTGTTCTCGTTCGTCATTGGCTAACTCATGGTGACGTCACAGCAAACAGCCATTGCGCATGGTATAGCCCCATACCACTTTTATGATTGACGTACAGTTTTTGCTCTAAATACTATATTTTTTCTTATTGAACATTTTTTGTGTGGCTTTCTTTTTCTTGTTATGAACGATACTCTTTTTATTTTATTAAAATAGAAATTCTGAACAGGTGCTAGTGGCATACTAGCCCATATACAGACCAATTCGATTCTTTCCAGAGTTTACTAACATTGAAACTAGAAAAAAAATAAAACTAGCACAACATCTCTAAAAAAAACTACTGCGAAACTGTGGTGGAAAAAAAACCACAAAACTAGGAAGAATATGTGATACTAATAAATAAACCAAAAAAAAAATAAAATACCGAAAATGTAACACAAAATTACTGGAGAAAAACTAGCATTCTATGGAGGTATGGAGGTATGGAGTTTACGGGCCCGAGTTTATTTTTCTTGGAACAAGATTAGGACCTTGTCCAAGGCGGAATAAGTAGCGTTGTTTTTAGGGATGCCCAAATATAAAATTTGCAGAATACCGAATACCAACTACGCACCAAATACTTTTTTTTAAATTGATTTATTACGTATGGTGACACGAAGCCAACTGCCAAAAGGGTTCAAAGGGTTTAACGAGCGTTAACCACTCCTGGTCATCTGCCCGAAGCCCTAAGGCCCTACGTGAAGCCTAAGCCAACTGCTTATTTGTGAAAACAATAATACAATAATATAACAATTAGTATACCTTTTCTTCCAACAAGCAACATCCATATACGTTGCTCTCTCCTTCATACAAATTATTATTATTTTTTTTTTTTCATTTTATTTATTTTCACTCAACATTTTGAATAAAGACGGGAAAGCCAAAGGCTCACAAGAAATAACTGAACACAGATGCAAACCTGTTTACGTTCCCTTTTCGACTTATATGTTAGACTGCCTGAGCGGGGAATCGAACCGATGACCTTTGAAATCAAAGGCCGAGGTCCTATCGCTGAGCCGTGTCAGTATGGCTCAGCGGTAGGACCTCGTCCTTTGGTTCATTCTTGTTTTCAATTCATTATAGGTATTAATATTTTTAAGTCATATGGTAAGTTATGAAATATATTTATTGAGTAAAATTCTTCTCTCATCTTTCCGAATTTATTTCTCCACAGAGGTAATTTCAGGTATTTACTTCTTAGTTGTGACTTGTTCTTTTTATCATCAAGTTAATTTTTTTTAGTTTGAAATAGTTCTTTAAGTTAATTACATTTGTCGTACGGCCCCTAACTTTCTCAATACTAAAAAACGTGCAGCGATATATCCCATATCACCACACTAAAATGTGGCGATATGGAAGCCATGCACAATGAAGTGTGGTGATACGACATTGCCAATACTTTCATAAGGTATAATTCTTTAATAAATCCATGCGAGAATTATTTTTTTTTAATGATAACCTACGTTCTTTGGTCGAAAAAAATTGAAACCCGTACCTCTTTTAATAAGCAACAAAGATTAAAGCAAATTAATTCTTGCATGGTGTTGTAAAGCAGTTCTACATTTAGAAATATCAATAGACAAGAAAATTAAATGTTTTAAATGCTTACTACTCCCCTCTTCCCCCCCCCCGCCCTTCCCCTTCCCAACCAAACAAAACACAGCTGGCGACTGTAAATCACAAATCTTACGTGAACTTGCGTCGGGCTTTCGAAAACACGAACTGACATAACGTATACGAATGTACATGAAATTTCATCCGTTAAAATTAAGCGTTGCACTATTTACCTACGCTGCCTATCCCCCTCCCGAAAATGATACCCACAACGTACCTAACTATCCCCATAATTCACAAGAATACGTTACCGCTGACTTGTCCGGATAATGTCCCCAGTGAAAAAAGATAAAAACCGAACCTTTTCTTGGGCGCTTAAAATCTTCGCTGTCGTCCAAATCCACAACGTTCAGTTTTTCAACAGAGAATGACTTACGCAAAGAAACACCACTCAGAGAGTACATTATGCAAATTAAAGAAAGACGACACGTTACGTAAAATGAGAGAATTAACAAAATAAAATTAAAAACACTTTTTTTGATTAACCTAAGGTGAACGACGTAATATTTCATGAAATTTCCGTAATGTGCAATAAGATAATAGACATAAGTCCAATGACTTTAAAAAAAAACGCATTTCTCCTAAACCTATTGTTTTAAAGAAAATCTCTCCATCTAGACACACACCCCTGCTCACCCTCCTCTCGCTCAAATGGTGTCGGCCGCAAACCTGACTTCGTCAAAACAAAATTATTCAAACGTGACGACACAAAATTTGTATACACAACAGACCTTGCAATTAATTTGCGAAGGCAAACTTTCCATTTCCCCAAATTTTGTTTTTAATTTCGAAAGTTAGGGACCACGCGATAAATTAGTTAACCTACCGGTAGCGAATAGTTTTGGATTTATGACCCGATGGGCAATATCCCTTACATGCCAATCCACTTGAAGTATATCGCGATGACGTCTTGGACTTCGGCTTCGACATCATCTTAAGGTAGTTCTTGCGGACTGGCCATGTGCGAGATATCACCCATTGGGTGATAAATCCCATATCAGTTCGCCAGGGGTACTATAACTATTACATAATCTTAGTTGTACAATACACAAGAGGTTTTCTGTCTTCCTAACTTCTTTTGTAAGATTCTTTTTGATTTCCTGAAATAATGTTCTAAGTACCTTATCTTGAAGTTTCTGTAATCTACCAATTTCTGTTTTGCTCGCGTTTCCGTAAATCTCAAGTCCATACAAGGAAATAGATTCAATCCATGCTTAACAGCTTAATCCACAGCTTAACGTAACGAATAGCGAATATACAACCGAATAGTTAAACTGCTGAATACTGCGCATGGCCAGTGTTGCCATGTTTTAAATTTTTATTCATTAACCTGATGACGAAAATTGTCCATTTTTGAAACGTCGTTCGTCTTTTTACAGGTGGGGTTCAAATTGGAAAACCGGGAAAATTCAGGGAATTTATCAAGTCTGGACATATTATGGAAAAATCAGGGAGTTTGAAAAATATTTACCGAAAATCAGGAAATTTGAACGTTTTCCAAAAAATCTTTCAACTAAAGAATTCGGATTTATTTTTTTACTTCTTAAACCTTCACTTTATTCAGTTAAAGCTTCATTTCTTTTTTGTTTCATTTCTGATAAAGCGAAAAAGCCAAATCAATGTGGGACGTTACTTGTTGAGTGAGTTTTTAGTTTTGTTCAGATTGTGGTCTTTTCCTACTCTTTACCAATACCAGTTCGGGCAGTGCAATTTTTGATTTAGCAAAGCAATGCGATATAGTTATCACGATTTGAGTGAAATGCCAAAAAAAAAATATTAGCTTTCTTTCGAACAAAAAAAATCATGGAAAAGTGTTAGTGCTGATATGGAAAACCTGGGGAAATCAGGGAATTTCATCATGAGTTTTTGAACGACATCCCATTTTATATTGTAGCACTGCTTAGTTTTTGTTTAAAAATCTGTTTCTGTGCTTTTTTTTTCTATATGACCATGCGTAATCGCAATTGTTCAGAAATTCAAACCAGTAACAAAGATTGTATAAGTGAAGAAATTAATGCGTATGATATTAAATATGATATTAAACTTAAAACATTTTTAATTACCTACCATTAAAATTTCCTTCTGATCCAGTTTTCTTCACGGTTGCTTTTGTTTCAGTTATAAGAGCATCAATAAGGTCCCTTTTACTGTCATCGATGTATTCCGCTTGGTGTTCACTTATGACGTCTTTAATAAACTGTTTTGTATCCTTATCAATCTGCCTATGTTAGCAATCAAAACAGCATTAAATTAGGTTTACAATGAGTAGAAGTAAAAGTTTGTATTACCTACCAATATTTGTACAAGTATTCAATAATTAGGAAATGCAGAAGTTACACCCAATATCTTACAAATTTACCATGCCGGAAATTAGCACTGAAATGTGAGAAAATTTGTTGTGACCCTTTACTTATTCAAAAGTACCTAACTGCATTCCTCAGAATTTTGGTAGTGAACTTCAATGTGTTCATAGAAGAGTTGACTTCCAAATAAACACACTACTAGGCATGACAACAAGCGGTACCGTGCTGTTGGAGATAACATTCGTAGTTTGATTTATGTTAGTATTTAATGAACTCTGACGATGGTTCTAAACCCATCTGACGTAAACAAAAAGTGGTTTGTATCCACATCATTAAAACGTTTCAGTGTGTTTATTTTTTGATTTTATTATTTGTATATGTGCCCTTCTACTTGGGATTTGGGGTTTGTTTAACGTCTCTGTAATGTGTGGCTCAGTGACAACCCGGACCACTGCACGCTGACTGAGGTTGAGGCTAATAACCTAGCTTTCGACGTGCCATTAAGCCTTAATCCCCGCCGCCCTAACTCATTCGAAAGTATGGCCCTAACAAAGGTTAGAGAAGTGTGGGATTATACCACCCTTGTTTTCCTTTCTCGGAGCTTCATGTTACGGGTCCGAGGGTCGACGGGTACAGGCTTGCAGTTAGTCAAATCTTCGGTCGAAGAGATGCTACAAACCATAATAATCATTATGTCTCACTTCACGCTACCATTAAGAACCTGCTGGACGTATCTAACCTAGTTATGCTGACAGATCAGTGGCTGACTTGCTTTTAGGGTAAGGGATTAAAAACCATTATAATTTGTTATCAATATTACAGATGATTTTGTTGTATGAGGTTAAACTTAATAATTAAAGTCTTTAGAGCTAAAGTGAGTAACTGGTTATAACAATAAGATGTCTAAAAAAGTTTAATTTTGAAGAGAAATAAATAAACAAACGATGGACTTGTCTAACTTTTGGGGGGAAAACTGTGGAACACGTTTGAAAAACGGGAAATCCGAGATTATTTATCTTCTTTACAGGTTTATGGGTGGATTTTAAGAGGGGCAGTGCCTTCGATGTAAATGGGCCTTCGGGATTTTTCGGTAAAACAAGTAAAAAAAAAGTGTTTTACTATCTCGGTATTTTCTGGCCTTGGGGGTAAAAATAATCATATTAAAAACCAAAACTGGTAAAAGGGGCTGCCAAGTTCCGAACTGTTCGGCTCTTCAAAGGAGTGATATCAACACACCAAAACATTCGCCAAGGTAATCGCACTGCTTAATAGTTCGAAGGTTAAATGAAAACTAGAACATTGCTACTTTCGGTAGCAAAGTTCAAGTTTTCATTAACGTCCAAAGTATTATTCGGTGGGATTAAGTTGGCGACTGTTTTGGTGTGTTGATATCACTCCTTTGAAGGGCCGAACCATTCGGAACTTGGCAGCTCCTTTTACCAGTTTTGGTTTCTGATGTGATATCAGTCCTTTTTTCAAAATTGTGTATTAAACTCAACTCCACTATACCTTGCAGATGTGTAATAAAGTGGCACGTCAACTAGAAATTGGTTTTCAACAATTTGCTACTACCTTTTGCCTATAGGCCGAACCATTCTCAACTTGGTCACCTCTTTATAGGTTTTTGGTTTGGTTTTAATTTTGTTGTAATCTGTATTAAAATATTGAGTTACTTTCGGTGTGTTGATATCACTCCTTTGAAGGGCCGAACCACTCTCAACTTATTGGCCTCTTTACCAGTTTTTGGTTTTATTTATTTTCCTTCTTTTTACAGTTAGTTTATTTTATGTGAATTGGACGTGAATACAATTTCTTTGCAACGTTGTTTTGAATTATTGTGATACACTAGTGTGTGCCTAGGCACGTACGTCAGTATCCACGTACTCATTATCCGAACTTTGACCGTGTAATGAGAGACGATGCCGACAATACTAACGATGGTTATAACAATATTTTAGTACTTACGCGCCATCCCACGCTATCTTCGTTACACCCCTAGGCTCCAAACCATAAAAGGTACGCAGTTCGTATCGTACTGCAGCCATTTGTCCAATTTCATAGCAGGAAGCCTTCCCGTTATCTTGGTATCGATGAATAATCACCGTATGGAAATTAACATGAGGATGAGCGGATGGGGATGTGTATTTTCAACGTTATTGAGGGTCAGATTTCGCATGAAGGCAGCTTAGCTGGCATTCCTACACGAGTTAATTTTTGTCAGGTGGGTCATTGCTCTTGATTTCAACACAATTTAAGCTTTTGTACCGCCTTATTATTTTTCACCAAGTACTGAAATGTGCCCAACTATGCTTCAAGATATAAGACACTGAAGCTATGGCGTCGCGCTACAATGGTTTACAACCTCGACAATTGAATTGATGTGATGTTTGTTGTGAGGATTGTTGCCTAAGTTGGCACGACATACTAACGTGTGTCTAGGTACATACGAAGATAAAAGACTGGAACGGGAAGTAAACACCGAGAAAAAAAGGTCCTCAGATCTGGGATCACCCGGTTTCTTTGCTTTAAATTCGCCACTGGATTACGTGAATAATGGCTTTAACAATGTGGTTAATCCCAAAAAGATCTAACTTTAAACTTGTAATGTAAGCAATTTAGTCAAGAAGCTGTAGGTAATCCAAGCATGTGGTGTGAAGAAGCGCCTCGCAAAATTGGATATAATCCTAGAAAGTTGTTTTGCTTTAAAAACTGTAACGTGACTGAATGGATTTACGTTGTATGTAATACACGTACGCACTCTTGCTTTAAACATTTGGTGAGAATAATTAGATTTAAAAAAAAGGTATTTAATCCACGAAAGTTGTTCTCCTTTAAAAGTTTGTAGCGAGTAATTGGCTTTAATAATGGGAAATATTCAAGGAAAATTGTCTCACTTTGCACGTCTGATGTGAGTAATTGGCTCCATGAATGGGAGGTGATCCAGGAAAGGCCAGAACATCCTAGGATTTAAGGCGCCAAACACATCCAAGAGTTCGTCCTGCATCTTGCGGAGTCGGATGTATCTTCCGTCATTATAATCAAATCGTTTGCCAAATTCCAGCGTTGAAATGATGTTGGCCGTGCTCGTCCCTAATATGCTAGCGAAGTCAAAGGGTTTTCCTTTTTGTTTGGCCAATTCATCCAAGAAGAAGTGGATTTCCTCCTGCCAATATAGTTACCGAAGTGAATAAAAATACAGTTACCAAAGTGATAGTAAAAAGTAAATGAGACACAAATAAATAAAATGTATGCCGTAATGTCAATAAGATAGAGGGATAGAGAATGTCTTAGCCCACGGGTTCCCAACCTTTCGACAGTATTCCTCCAAACCGGGACTTTCCTCCTCATTGCGACTAGCATGCAGTGGTTTCCTCCCCCCCCCCCTCCCCCTTTGATGTGACTTTTTTTAAATAAAATGAATTGTACTAGCAAGACATGAAATTCATACACCAATGTAATTTTAAAAATCCGTTGACAGCAGGACGAAAGCTGTCATTGACAATAATTTTGCGATGCTACTTAAATAAAAGTTGACTACCGATCTTTACAGTGTGGTGCTGTCAGCGGCTCGTGCCTCCCATGCAGTTGCGCCACACCTCCCCAGGAAAGTGCGCCTCACTGGTTGGGAAATGCTGTCTTAACCAAACGCTGAGGATTACAGCAGTAGAATAGGTTTGTCCTCTGCTGGATGGCACCACATGTAATAAGCCTATATTTGTCTAGTTCGGCCTATATGTTACAGCATTTCGGCTTATATACATAATAGCAGTATTTAGGCCTACAAGTTTCATTACCATTCGGAAAAATTTACAAAGCAATTCTTTAGTTACCTTGGAAGGCGAAACAATAGGGCAAAATAATTTTACCCTAGTTGCCCTAGCTTGTAGAGCGTGTAGAAAACCAAAAGTGGAATTCCGGGTTCAACTGCTTTAGGTGTGAGTGGTTAAACTACGGTAAACCATAAATATTTAGTACGAAAAATTGGTATTCGTAAACGTTTCTATTCACACAGATCGTATTCACACGGATCGTATTTTAAAATTACGATCCTTGTACTTTAACAAGTCATCTATGAGGAAACGAGCCTTGCTATATCCTGCCCTCAGGGCATTCTTAGCTGAGATTTCTGAGAACTGTGATGTAAAATAAAAAAGATGAACGACCGTCAAATCTGAATATGATTAAACAATAAAATAAAATGTTTAACCTGTAACATTTCCTTTTATAGCATGTTTCCATAGTTGGTTCCTCCATTCACAAACTACCCTAAACCTCTCTAACCGTTGCGTAAGTCTGTTTCTGTAGGCGGTTCCTCCAGTCACAAACTCCCGTAAACGTTTCTAACCCTTGCATAAGTGTTCTTTTATCAGCGGTTCCTCCAGTCACAAACTCCCCTAAACCTCTATAACCCTTGCATAAGTGTGTTTCTATAGGCAGTTCCTCCAATAACAAACTTTTCTAAACCTCTCTAATCCTTGCACAAGTGAGTTTTAATAGGCAGTTCTTGCAGTCACGAACTCTCCTAAACCTCTCTAACCCTTGCATAACTGTGTTTCAATAGGCAGTTCTTCCAATAATAAACTTTCCTAAACTTCTCTAACTCTTGCATAAGTGTGTTTCTATAGGCAGTTCTTCCAGTCACAAACTCTCCTAAACCTCTCTAACCCTTTCATAAGTGTGTTTCAATAGGCAGTTCTTCCAGTCACGAACTCTCCTAAACTTCTCTAACCCTTGCATAAGTGTGTTTCTGTGTGCAGTTACTCCACCCGCAAACTCTCCTAAACCTCTTTAACCCTTGCATAAGTGTCGTTTTATGGGCGGTTCCTCCAGTCACAAACTCTCCTAAACCTCCCTAACCCTTGCATAAGTGTGTAGGCAGTTGTAGGCAGTGTGTACCCTTGTAGGCAGTGTGTATAGGCAGTTCCTCCAATAACAAACTTTTCTAAACCTCTCTAACCCCTGCATAAGTGTGTTTCCATAGGCGGTTCTCCCAGTCATAAACTCTACTAAAGCTCTCTAAACCTTGCATAAGTGTGTTTCTGTAGGCGGTTGCTCCAGTCGCAAACTCTCCTAAATCTATATAACCATTGCGTATATGTAATTATGTATAGTAAAACTAATGTCTTGTTTAGTAAACAACCCTTGTGTATAGTAAAACTGATATCTTGTGTTTAGCAAAGCTGATGTCTTGTAAGTATAATGAAACGGTATATTTTTTATGTAGTAAAACTAATGTTTTCTGTGTAGCAAAACTGATATGTTTTGTATAGTAAAATCAATATCGTGCCTTCTGTTTTGTAATTACGATTGAACTATTGAACGTGAAATATGTCTGAGGTGTTACTTCTCTCTGGGGCTGTTGGCCTTGGAAAAGCAACTCCCAACTTCTGTTAAGCTCTGACTCACTTCTGACTTACAATTTCAGTTTTGTTTGCTTTCTGTTTGCTGTGCTTTGTTTTGTTTCTATAGGTATTATTGTTGCATTGTTTCCTTGCTTCTTTGTTTTTTCTGATAACGACTGTTGTTATACCTTGCAGGTGAGAAAATGGGTTGCTGATAACACATTCCCTTACAGGGAATTGACTTTTTTGATATGTATTTACCTTCTTTATACCGCTATTAATTATGCTAATCTCTGATTCAATTATTTCAATTGCCATGAAAGTCAAAGGTTTGAACTCCTGTTTATTCTTGCGTGTATGAAGATCCAAAAATGTAAGGTAATTAGATTAGGGGCACCACGCCAAATCACTTAATTTTTGTACTAACCGACGCTACTCTTCATCCTAACACCATTTCACATCATAAAATCCGGGGGAAAAGGGTGTAAGATTGTAAAAAAAATTTCAAAAAACGGAAAATGCTAGTCACATACGTGTTAAAGCATGAGCGGCGACAGCCATATTGTGAGGGAAGAAGGGTAGCCAGAAAACCCGATTTGCACTTCTCTAAAATTTTACGGAAACATAATCTAACCAAACCTAACCTACCTAACCTAACCTAACCAACCTAACTTACCTACCCTAACCTAACCTACCTAACCTGACTGACAATAACAACAAAACCACACGAAACTGGCAATAACAAAACAACGAAAGAAAAATTTCCGCAACGTTTGTTGTTGTGAAAATCGGGTTTTCCAGCTACCCTGCTTCCCGAATCAAACACCTCACAGTATGGCTGCCACCGCCGTAGCTTTAGCGTGTCTGTAACTAGCATTTTACGTCTTTTACGTATTTTTTGAGACGTTTATAGACGTTTCCCCCGGATTTTGTGATGCGAAATGGTGTTAGGATGAAGAGTAGCGGCGGTTAGTACCAAAATTAAGTAATTTGGCGTGGTGCCCCTAATCTAGATAATTACCAAATGTAAGTCCTAATATTCTTATTGAACTTAGGATAAATCCTGCCATAAGCCCAATTTGCTATTACTCCTTTAAGGCAAACCTACCAAACTAATGTGTGAACGGGTTCCACCTTATGATGGCCACATTCAGAATCCATATGAAATAAAATAGAGAGAGTTACAGTCCCCCAAAACGTTTCCTTGGCTTTAGTTACTTGCTACACTCTGAACTATGTTTGCTACGCTACCCACGGAACTCTATAACCTCTGTGCTAGTATTAGTTGGACCCATGGCTGTACCAGCTTGGAGCAATATCCCTTGGGGAATTAATTGCTCCTGATGCGGCTCAACCCTGACCTCCCGTCAATTCCTACGCTCTCGTCAGGATAAACGCAACCTTTCAATCCAATCTTTGAGCCCTGATGAGGGTATCCTCCCATCAAAATAGAAGTAAATGCTTAAATGTTTAGAATAATGTTCGCGATGAGTAGTGGTAGAACTTCACAGGTAAGGAAACGTATAGATTATTGACGAAACTACTTGAATTGTGCAAACGGATAACCCACGCATATCTTTTCAAGGTCATCGTCATCGAAATAGGAACATGTGGGTAACGGGCAAAAAGTAACCACTGAAGCAAACCTGGAAGGCAGTTTTAATAATAATTAACTGCAGTCGCTAACCCTTGGGGAAAATTATTAATTTAGTAAAAAAAAAGTAACATTCACTACTGAAAAAAAAACGTGCAAAAAAAAAGGAAGGAATATCTACAATAAAAACTGCACACCAAGCAAAACAAAACAAGATTGGGCTAAATAAGCCCCCATTGTAGAGCTTCACAAACTAAATGCAAACTGATAATTTATAGTTTTAACTAAAATTTTCACCGTAACTTTGATCGCCTGTATGTATATCTTTTATTTGTGCTCAGATTTTCTTTCTGTTTATTTCTGTGTTCATCTCACCACTATCCTGGGTTCTAGGCTTAGTTTTCCCATTCCGTAATCTCGAAGTGTGGACAAAACAAATCGTCGATGATCTCTCCACGGTTCGCCATCTTGTTGAAAAATACCTGGAAAACAAAAACAACCCTTATGTAGGATAACCTTTGTCCTACCTCTACTAATATAATCTCATTGCCGTAAAATGAACTGACAAAATGAAAAGGCAGCAATCTCTTTTTAAACCAAGCAAAACACGTACAGCAATAATTTTATACTTGAATACAATTGCGGTGCACGTTGCGTATCATTGCTATATTGCATACTGTGCCTGGTCGCTTGGAATGTGGCCTTGTCATCGGGATACAGGTTTTGATCTTTGGAATTTCTTTGAAGAGGGGCCACAAAAACGAAGCCGTGTTTCGGCTAAAAGGAGGCGGGAACAATCACTGCATGCGCTAGCGTTGATATTTCGGTAAATGAACGAGAATTACTTGCTATAATTTATGATGCACGGTAATACCTTTGATTAAAGGGATATACCTCCCAGCGCCATTTTTCTCGATCCACCACATCAAGTACGGCCCCCAAAGGTCTATTTACTTACCGTTAGTCTTTCCCTTGCTAAAAAACCGTTTTAAAATGTGGCGTCTAGGAGATTTTCTGTTGAATATAATGGAACTTTATTTACTAACGAACCGTCACTAAATGATGAATTGCGCGTTTACAATAATCATGACGTTTCATCTCTGTGTGTACATCTACTAATTTTCTAATAATTACCATGAGATCTAAAATCTAATAGACTAATGCAGTAAAAAATAAAATTAATTATTCCAATAGATCGCCGAAGCAAAATTATAAGACACTAGTCTAGAAAATTATAAATTGTGATTTTAAAATACGAGAATCATTCCGGTTTTTGACGACACAATCAATGGGTTCACGCTGGCTGGACTATTAGGCGCAATGCCAATTGATACAGTAGCTATGTTTTTCACTGCGAGGAACGAAGCTACCGTCTCAGTTGACCTTAGCTGTGGTAAATACGCGGATGTGATCGTCGCTTGGGTGTTGTGAGGCAGGTGGAAGGTTATAAGGCAGGCGGTATGTTGCTTTTAACTTACAGCAGGGGCTTTCTTGCTTAAGAATGCTGGCTTTCTCAGTAACTGAGATATTAGGATTCAGTTAAACACTGGTATGCAACTTTTCCGGGCTGCGCCAACACTTTGGTGGAAAAGTCCCACTAACACTGTTCCGTTGAACAAACATAAGAGGGTTATAGCAGGGAGAGGAGATAGTCCGGGGTAATTAGCACTTAGGTCAGAAAATATTCCCATAAAGATGAAACTTGGCAGATATGTTCAGAAAAGCTAAATACTAACCGACACCAATAACAAATGTTTGTTGCCGATTATGCCATGATGTACCAACACATGACATAATCGATAATGGATAACATTAATCGATTCTGATAACATTGGAAAGTCCCTTGTTAAGTGTCAAGAGGTGCACTAGATATCTGTGACTTGCAATTCGATACTTAAAAAGAATCAACGGGAAAATGTATCAACCAAACCGAATTAAATCAGTATTATTTTCTAAGGATATTACTCATTATCAGAGATCTCCCAAGCTAAACTGAATAATTGAAGTATACCGATAAACATGCATCGTAAGTTGGAATTAGGCTTACCTGCATCATCGTCGTCAATCTTGGCTCCTCTGCTTTGATTTCGTCCACTAAAAATGTCGCCCTGCTTCAAATACGCCTCTTTGATTGCTTCTAAGTTGTTGAGAACTACAACTAATGTCCCACCGAAGTTGAAACTATGCGCAAACAAACAAAACGTATCATTATAAACAAACTAGAGGAAGGTCATGAATTAAGTTTACGGACACATTTCCCGGGACATTTTTCCGGCACTCTTCCCGACGACTTGTCAGATTGATCGACCACTCATACCTGCCATGCATGAGGGTAGAATGGGAGAGCTCATTTACAATACGGGCGCGAAAAGGGGAGAAGTGATTGTTCGGCCCGACGACTTTTCAGATTGAACCTTTATTGAGTTGATCGACCACTCATGCCTGCTTTTTGTTTCCATGCAGGTAGAGTGGGAGAGTGCATTTTCAATGCGGGAGTGAGGAGGGGAGAAGTGGATTTCCTTTTAGCCTTCCCGTTTGCTTTAGCCTTCCCTTTTGATTTAGCCTTCCTTTTAGCCTGTCTCCAGGATATAGATTTACATTTAAATTATATACAATCCTTCCTCCTTTTCTTTCTCTTTTCTGAAAATGTGCACACGTTTCTTAACTGTTAATAAATCAATAATTTTTTAGTAATTAAAAAAAAAGAATTATTATAAGCTAGTGCTAGTGGTACTTGCGGTCCATTTTAGTCCTGTGGCGCTATTTACAACTAAATTTATTATAATTATTATTTTAATGATAAAACAAGCTACGAAAACAAAGCACTTTGGAATAACACTGATGAGAATAAATGCTTTTATATTCAACTAAAACTTAAACACAGCCTTTCATCACAGAATTGGGAGAAATATTTTTATGTTTATTACCGTAAATTGAAATGCAGTCAGACTCAAATTTCTTTCTAGCCAAGTATTCTTTTGACCAATTAAGATTCAGGTTAAGGGAACAGTTACTCTCTTCATCCCCTACACGGTTAGAATTTCAAAAAGAACACCACGAATGATATCGACTCCATTTTGTTGCGAATGTATTCGGCACCCAGACCTATTTGGTCATTAGAGCCAACCTCAGTCACAGTGCAGCGGTCCGGGTTGCCACTGTGCCACACTTTACAGAAGTGTTAAACAAACACCAAACCTAAAACTTATCATAGATCTGTACCTCCTGCAAAAATTAACAAAAAAAATCGGACAGGAGGACAGACTTGTCACCCAATTGGTACGCCAAGCCTATTGGCAGATGGAAACGGCGACGTACACCTTCAACACGGTGACAATCAACAAGTAAGTAACGAACCGTAAGTGGTCGTCGACGCCAATGACATTCAGGAGGGATAATCTCCCCTCAAAACGAAAAATGGCAACTCAAAGTTGGGCGGAGAAGTTAGCATTATTTTAAGGGTAGTAGACCTCACGGATTTTGGTTGTAATTTTGAAAGGAAGTGAATTCAATAGTGTCAGGAATGGAGAACATCCACTTAAACCAACCTGACAAAAAGAAGTTTATATTGCTGCCATGAAAGGCAGGGTCTATTTCAGAATCCCAGCTAATGTATCTTTAAATCATAATACTTCAGTTTAAGTCTATAAAGCTTAATGTTGTTGGCCTTAACTACCAACTCTGTGAAGTCATTACAAACCTTCACAAAACGGCATACAAAAGACCTGCTGCCTGCACTTTCTATACGTCGTATTCACAACCAACTTGAATGCATGACGTCTGTAGTTCCGCGCCCTATCTTGAGTTCGCTCCAGAACGAACACAGATAATCGATTGTATGTTTTCGATAGCAGAGCACCTTGTTGATATCTTAGATGGTTACAAAAACAATGGGGATCGTCGATTAAAGCCGCTTCCCCCAGGAAGACGTAGCCGCTCATGAAATACATGCAGGACTCAAGAGACGCTGCGCTGACAATAGGATTGCCATCATTGCGCAGTCTAAAGAATGCTGTTAGAGCCAGATTTAAAAGTCCAGGGACAATTACGAATGTAAGAATAAAATCTAATCTTAATTTTCTAATTTCTAAGGACTCTAATTATAGTGCATGGAAATTCTCTGGGTATGTTGCATTTTTCATGCCCTTTAAATACTTTCTGTATCTCCTTTTAACTGAATCAACTAGTTCAATATCAACAATCCAGACTACAGCGGCATACTCAAGAATAGGAATGATGTATGTCATAAAACCCGGCACTCAAAGTTTTACGTTGCAGGACGAGACGCATTTAAAAGCGCGTTTTCAATCTGTCTACAGTGTGCAGAGGTATTCAAATCATTCGTGAACTGCACCCTAAATCTCGCACTTCGGTAAGAAATCAGGTAAGTATGAAATTACCGTGCAATTCAATCCAGCCACAATTCCAACAGCCTTTCTTGTAGGTCTGAACTGTCTCCACTCTAGAAATGAACGTGATTACTATAATTTTGAAAGTGGGTAAGTATTTACAAGCTGTGGCTGACGACTATAGAGCAGTGAAAATAACATCATATTATTATATATGTATAACTCTATGCTGGAGTCAGTAACTGGGTTAGCTGCAAGGGGCACTGGAGGGGGAAAAGAGGCCCGTCTTGCTGCAGCCAATGCTGTTAGAGCGGATTTCTTCGGCCTAAAACACGCATTTTTTTGTCGATTTGTTGGTATTGCTAAAATTTTTAGCAAGTGTATTATTTTCTTTTCCGATTACACTCGCAAGATACGGTATTGGAGAAAACAATATGTCTTTAGGGCTAAGAAATCCGCTGTCAAAGCACATCCTTACCTAGAAGTGCAGTTGTTTTCCCCTCCATTACAATCTAGTGCCCCTTGTAGCTATCTGTCCAGATGCTAGCTGTAGCCAATATGGCGTTATTGTTCCTGCTCTACTGATAAACGAATGATGGGCAAATACGTGTTAGTTGGCGTACTGTCCTTTCGTATTACATGCTATCTTGTCATGACGGTTAAAGTGTTTATTATTATTATTATTATTATTATTATTATTATTATTATTATTATTATTATTATTATTAAATTACAACCTATATACTCCAGCCAATCGTATGGGTCGTTACGACATATTAAGAGATGTAAGAGATGCTGCAAACACTCCGTACATTTTCGAATTACTATTCCAAGAGAATTAAATTTTGTTGCAAAATAAAATATTCTCTCTTCTGAGTATTCACAACTTAAATCCTTTCTTGTATGCATTGACTTTATCCTCTCCATTTTAATGTCATGTACGCGTGCTAATCATGGGATCCAACTGACATTCATGTCGATGAAAGACCAGGATGCTGACCATTAGCTTGTGCAAGGCCACTTTGCTTGGGGAGTCCAGGGCCGCTCAAAGCTTACATTGTGCTTACAGAATTAGTTTTTTCCGTCGTCTTGTAGCTGCATCATTTAGGGACTACAAGCATGAAAGGATTAGGCTGAGCCCAAAAACACATTGTATAAAAAATCGTAGTAACGTATCTCAAGAAGTATTCTAGGACCATACCCTTAGCTCCTGGGGTTTCACCCCAAAATAAGGTTGGAAATTACAGAGCGTCCCCATGCCCTCTACCTGGTTGGGCCCAGCCCTTTATAATAAGCCGCACCATTTCAAATTATCTTCCGGCGGCCCTGGTATCACCTACTTACCTCATTATAGGCCCATACTTCTTGCTGAAATTGTTGAAAGTTTCTTCTGGGTTCTTGCTAGGCATAAATGGTATGTATCCTAAAATGGGGATACCCCATGGTCCAGGAGGTAAATTGTGCTCATTATATAATTTCCATGTAAGATAGGCCACCACAACAAATAACGCAGACGTGTTAAAGTCAACGTAAGAATAAAGAGTGGATAATAATTCAGCAAACATAGTTGCTATTGGAAAAATACTTTAAAAAAATTGCTGGCAAGTCTACTTGCAAATTGTGTTCCGTGCTCCAAACACTCATTGAAATGAGCCTGCTCATTGAAATAGATTGTGCTTTCACTCCCACGATGACACCAGGTGTTATCATTACAAAACCATATTTACTCTAACCTTGACTTGGCAAAAACTAAGAGATAAAAATTGCTTGTAGACAACAGCTATCTAGTTTAGACTCCGTGACCTAAATTGCATTTTATTTTATATTTTTCAATGGATAATCACATTAGGGGAAACTTACGCAACGAAAACTTACTGCCTACAAGTAGCTACACAGCATCTACCAGGACGAATTGATCGAATTGATAACCTTTGCTAGGTATTTACTCAAACTCTAGTTGATAAGATTAATTGTCTTATTTTTACTGCTTTTGTACTACACCCAAATATTAAACGGATATATTGTTTTCCACGTTGTTGTTGATGTTTTTGGATGCAATAGTTTACATGGGGTACGTGGTATCTTGGTGTCTACAGGTCTAAGTATTTAGACTGCAGATAATTTTGACAAATCACATTTTTTTAGTTATTTAAAATTGATAACCTCACCCTTTCTACGATGATGGAATTTTATCAAGCTAACGTGATGAAACCACACCACGGTAGGATAATACGAACACCATAGACACTTCCAAGTTAACCTAAAATACTAGTAAACCTATAGTACTAGTTACTGCCAGAGTGGGAATTGCACCTTTGAATTTTGAAATTAAAGGCCAAAGCTGTACTGCTACAATATACTCACAAGGCCAGATTTACCTCTGTTATTGCATCTGTATCATACTTGGAGATATCAGAGTATGATTAAAGCCCTCACACCAGCAGAACTAAAACAATTAATACACCCGTTCCTATTCAATATTTTTCGATCAAACTTGGCCAGATAATAGATAGGTATGGGAAGGTATATTTGTACAAAAAAATCAGGCAAATCTGTGCAGAGTAAAAGTAGGGAGCCATGGAAACCACACGTAAATTTGACATCCGTTCACGTGTTGTTGTTGTTCTTGTTGATCAGGACCTGCCTAACTGGTAGAACCCAATATGTAGTGATATTGATGCCTCATCACCGCCTCTCGAAGTTATCAGCGGTGTCCCTCAGGACTCTGTCCTCGGTCATCTTCTATTTATCCTCTACATAAACAACCTGTCTTGTGTTCTGAGACTTGTGAACAGAGTAACTTTGCTGACGACCTTCTTTGTCATGGTCATTTTTAAAATTCCGCCAGCACGTTCACCCTACAGGATGAGATAAACGGAATTCTAGACTGGCCAATTGAATGACAGCTGCCGATTGCACTTACTAAATGCCTTACTTTCTACATTGGATGCTCTTAACCTAAACTTAAATACTTTTTTGATTGTCATAACCTGGCTGCCGGCTCTGAGGTTAAGAACTTGGGAATTATTCTCAGCTCTACCCTTAAACAATCCGCATATCGCGACTACATCGTAAAATCAGCTCTCGGCACACTCCATGTTATTAAGCGTATAATCGCTTCTGGTGATATTACAATCCTGGTTGGTACCACAACAATACCAAAAAAATGATCCCAAAAACGGTGCGGCAGGTTTGGTAAGTGGCGCCATCTCTTCAAAGACTTTGGAAAAAGTGTTATAACCCGAACTTGTAGTCCAAGGCCGTCAATAGACGGTGACATGACAGGTTTGGTAAGTGGCGCCATCTGTTCGAAGACGTTGGAAAAGTGTCCCAACCCGAATTTGAGGGCGAATCCCATCAACAGATATCACTACAGGGTGAGGTAATTGCTTGTACGACGGAATGGCGATGCTGGTGACTTGGCTGCCTGCTCCGTATTATATATGTAGATGTATTGTTGATTTTACATAGGAATGGAAAAAGGGATTGGGACCGAAATTTGTTTTCAAATACAAAACTACTGTTTGGGAATATGGCCTCCACGATGGCATAAAGTCTTAAAATATCACTTTGCATACTTTTGGCATTAAAGTTCGCTTTAAAAATTTGCTTTATCTGTAATTTCAATAAAATTTAGAACCGTAGTCATATATAACGTAATAGATATACGTGAATCATAGGCGATTTAACGGCTATAATTGCTCGCGAGCAAGAAACGGGTATTATAATAGCGAGTTTTTCCCTTCAGCCCCGATTTATTGGACTAGCAGTGTTGAGCTCAAAGAGCAATTATAGCCGGTAAATCGCCTATGATTCACGGATATGTATTTTAATGCTAAGGTGTGACGTCAAGCTAAATTATCGTCTTATTCGAGTTTTTTAAAGACTTGCTTGTAAATTTTATTTGTGAATCGTAATGAATTTAAGAATATTCACATGCGACTTATGTAAATTCCTGAACGGAAGTTCCGGGTTGAAAACGGGGTTGGCAGCTTCCTGTGTATGAAGGCCGACCGAAGGTGAGAGACGTTCCGTAATACCGATGTTTGTGTTTTAAGGTAAAACTGTATTTTTTCCTACTTTAATAGTTTAAATAGGATGAGTGTATAAAATGCGCTATTCGCTTGAGTCTCGTAGGTTTTTAAGTGTATTTCAAAGTGTCAGTAGCCTAGTTTTCATACCGTCGGAACGAAAGCTTGCCGGGTTGGGCCATTTCTCCGTGGGAGGGGGCCAAGCATAGTACGCAAGTGTTTTTTTTTTCGTGTTAGGCTAGAAAGAAAAAGTCGCAGGTTGTAAATGTGCCTGTTTATTGTGGTTGCAATGAGATGTGCTGGTTGAATTTGTGTTGTGTACGGTAATTTTGCAAAGTCTGGCCATATGTCACGTGGTGAAGCAGGGTTTGTGTTGACCCGTGTAAAAAGTATTAGATTGTCAAAAAAGTGTGGGTTATCAAAATTAACCCACTGTGACGTGTGTGGGTTTTCACATTAACCGTGTGTAACGACTACACTTTTAGCATGGGGATGTGTTAGCGTGACGTCGCCACCGTGCATTAAGGTTTATTAAACTATCAGAATTCCAGTAACCACAGACTCGCGCTAGGAATATGCAACTGGTTGATGAAATAATCCCTGTTTAAAATATCGTTATGAGGCAGATGTATGTTAATGTACACATACTGCGGTAATTTTGATGTCGATATTAAAGTATCTCTGCATCGTAATGAATTGGACTATGCCTTTGAGCGAATTACCGGATAACCAACGATCCCTGTTGTAATTTGAAGTCAGTATTGACGATTCACTGCCTCCTAATGATATTTTAAACTGGGGCTGTTGCTTTAAGTAAATTATGGAATTACCAAAGGTCCCTGTGGTAATTTTAATGTTGGTGTTAACGTTGGTGTTAATGTTGGTGTTGGTGTTAAATGAACATTGAATTGTTGTTTAAACCATGACTGTGCTATAGAGAAATGCTGCTTCGTGCGAAATGAGCGTGCTCGTTATTGTACTGTTGCACCGCTATAAAGTTACGATTGTTACATATTCAAAGACGAGATTACTTCGAACGATTTCAGACACAAGGAAACTGTATTATTGATTTACAACTAAAGATGTTTTACAAACGAACTAAACGAGGACCTTACCCAATGCCAGCTCAATCATTATAGCTTATAAATTATATCGAATTAAAACAGATCGATATAGGGTTGAAATTTTTGCTACATTTATTTGCTGTGTAAGTTTGCTTCACCCGGCAACAATATTGTTATATTCGCGTAATTTTTTTGTTTTAATTTTTTTTTGAGCATTACGTCATCTGATGGCAACTGCTAGTGTACGAACTAGCTCAGTTTGAACACTACAAGGCTTTTTTAAAAAAAAGATTGAAGTTTAGTAAAGGAAGGGGCGAACCCATTGATTCGATTTGGGAAACCTTCGAACACCACAGGGAGCCGAGCTACTGTCCAGAGTAGATCCATTTGCTGCTGAAAGAGTCCGAGAGCCTGTGACACTTGCGGAAAGGTGTCCAGATGGTTAGCACGACCGTCTCGTATGCCGGTGTCCCACGTTCTGGAATGACCTCAGCCAACCATGGCATATTCGGGAAGAAAAGGGGCCCAGTGATGCCTCGTGCTCATGCCGATTGTAGCATGTAACAGATCATGGGAATTTCAGATTGGTTCCTCTATTATTTTGGCACCATGGATTCGGCTGGGAGTGCGTCAAACCTCCAAAAGCCTCTCATACTTCCGTGGTTGGCACACACTGACTCTCAATTATCCTTGATTCCGTTCTTAGTCATCGACCAGATCAGCTTGTTGAGGCAATTAGGCACTCAAACTGGAGTGTTAGAAAGACTATTTGCTCATCTGGTTTAACATTATGGGGGAATGCCGATGAGAAAGAGCTAAATACAAACTACCCACTGTTTGGTCTGTTTGGGTTTACATATCGTAAATTGGCCCCCCCCCCCCCCCCGTGTGTCACACACTTTACTTAAATGCTTTTAAAAACAAACTACACAGCTACCTCTGTCTGTGTGTTAGAATGTTTGAAACTACAGTAATACAGTTTTGATTCGGAACAATTTCCTCAGAACATTAATCAGTGAAATGTTTGGTTCGAATATGAACTTCATACTACAAACAGGTTTGCAGGTAGCCGGAATTTTTATTTGCTAGCGATCGGTAGAGTAGCATGTCTTGTAAGGCTGTCTTCTACGTCTGGAAAAACAATGCTTAAAATAAAAGTCTTACCGAACCTCAGCGGAATGTTTAACCGAACTGTACGAATCACCTCAGAGCAGGGAACATGCTTTATCTCTTTAGCAAACTGACCTGAATATTTCAAAAACAAATCGCATCATAAGGACTGCAACAATATTCTCTATCAATTTTTTTTTAAAAGTCACCAAGACTCATAAGTTTGGCGTATTGGTGGAATTTTCTACCGTTATTAGTTTGAAAGTTAGTGCTTCTAAGTATCGTTTTATGTGTCACCTCGTGTGTCACGTATTTTAGTTGTAGGCCGAGGGCTTCACGTGGTTTCAAAGGTCAAGAGTTGAATTCTCACTTAAGCAGGCCACAAGACAACGAAAATAGTTTTCAACTGTGTCTATGTATTGAGCCCATTTGTCTTTCCGTTCTGTTATGCACACATGTACCAGCACTTAAAAATTTTAAAAGTAGGAATATTATTCAGTAGGAACACTGACCAGAATGTAAAAAATACATAAAAATTAAAATTTCTCTTTTTTTACTAATAACAAATGAAAACTTTCTGTTTTTATATATCGACACAGTTTCAGAGAAGCGTAACGAAAATTTGGAATGAAACTGATAATTTGTTCAATCGTGGATACAGAAAAACAGATATACCGACAGACAGTAGCCAACACAAGACGAGAAGCGTTTTTGTTCTGCTTCGCACCACACTTACAGGAAGACAACGTTGTAAAAGCATTGGAGTAACGCGAACTGAGTAGACTTACAGAATGAACTCCGTGCCATTCAGAGAATTCCATTGGAATAACTTAACTACTTGGCTGCTAAAGAAACATGCAAATCTTTAGAACAAGGCCAACTGAGCACGCAAATTCCCCACCGTGAACAGTATGAACATGTAAACGCTTAGTTGCCAGGTAACAAGTTACCAATCAATTTTTAGCCCCCATCCAATTTTCACCCGTACCCAATACAACAGGTAACTTTTACAACCACCTAATTTTCAAAATTCTTTCACCTTTTGTCTGGACAGAAACAGTCCCAGCCTAACTTGCGCTGTATGTAGGGTTAACCTGATTGCAATGGTCCTGTATTGACGCCTGGCAGCTAGCCGGCCTTAGTTATATCATAGATTAGAAAGTTAACTATAGATATACCGTCTTACTTCTTCCCGTCCTACGCGGACCTCTGGCGGTAGTTGCGGCTACTAACACCTCTGCTAATGGTTTGCCTTCGAAGCAGCAGAACGCAAAGCATTAGCAGAGGTGTTAGTAGCCGTAACTACCGCCAGAGCTCCGCGTAGGACGGGAAGAAGTAAGAAGGTATATCTAGTTAACTTTCTAATCTATGGTTATATTACAAGACTCGTGTGATCCTAGCTGTAGTCGTATTGGCTGTTTTACAAGCAATTCTAATCTTAACGAATAGAACAAGCGAAGAACCACAAAGAAGCCAACATTGTGAACCACACCTTTCGTTTCATTAACGAAGAAATCAACAAATATCTTACAAGAAATAAAGAATTTTTCGGCAAATCGCTCAGTTCTATTGTTAACATAAATTCGCCGAAGTTATTTATGCAAAAAATGTTGCACCATACCTTGGTTTCTAAGGTGCCCCCCCCCCCCCCCCGCTGCTGGTTCGGTAGTTTAACATAAGAATTAATTTAAACACAGTAGAGTGGTCCATAAAAAACGTGCAACTTTTTTTTAAGTCTACGGTTTATAAGTTCTTCAAATAAAACAAATAATAAATAAGGAAAAACAAGGACTATCACGATATTCTGGAGCCGAAATCCAATTCTTAGTGCAAAAAAGTGGTCCTAACTCCAAATAAAAGATAAAAATGAGAAAAATTCCTAATTGTCCTTTGATGAAGTCGCAGTGCCACTCGTAAAAGTAGCAGTTTTACATGTGCCATCATGACTACACTAAAGGAAAATGGGAACGTTTTTCGCATTCAGCACTGGATTTTGGAACCAGAAAATTTGCCCTATTATTATTTAAAGGTGGCCGCTTCCATGTTGGCTTTCGTGTGCGACTCACTTTGTAACATTTGCTTAAACGTATGTAAACAAACGTTGTAAAGTATTGATTTTCGTTACCCCCCCCCCCCATTATCGTTGTGTGACGAATTATGCTACATTTTTTTATTTATGCCTACGTGAATGCTGAAATAGCTTTTAATGGTGGAATACACGAAGGTGATCTGTTCTTTTAATTCTAGTGAATTAATAAGAAACGAATTCGAAAAATTAAATACTGCAACAACAGATACTAACCCTGACACATAAATTATAAAGAATTTTAAAAAGCAATCTATGAGCCGTATATTTCTTAACTTCTTTAGTCAGTAATTGCAATTCTTTACTGAAGCGATATTTTGACATTCTTGGCGCTCCATACACCGTTCTCTAACAATGGAAAGCGTCAACAGTGACCTTCATGCATCTCTTGCAGCTCGTCTTCTGCATTGTTAACAGCACGCATTTGCATCAGCAATGCCATGTTCATTTACTTTTGAACGGGGACTGTACCTCTGCTTCGCAAGATATTTTAAACTGGGACTCTCTGAGATCTCTTGCACGAGTTTGTGCTCCTTTGCACTGTCGTTCCGTCCCCAACTAACATTTCTCAACCGCTTTCTTCTTCTCCTCACTCTTGTAACAATGGAAGAGTGTAGGATGGCAGCAGTGATTTTCAGTTTGGGTGCTGGGATATCTCAACACTCTTTTTCTTTTTTGTTTTACATCTGTCACAAATACAGCATAAACGCTAACAACACGAATCTCCTTTTGTAATTTTATTAATGATGATTAAACACAGATTAAACACACCCAAAAACCAAAAAGAAAGCAGAGTAGGAAGCTTTCATATTCAAGAATTATTCAAATTCAGAATAACGCTGCAACTTTAAACAAAATAAACTACGAAACTTTCGTAATTCAAGCATTAAAATTCATCACAACATCACACCCTTGTTGGAAATTTAACGTGGCACCATGCAATGTTCGCTTTAATTGTTCATTGTCAAATCCGATGTATTTATCTTGTTTTGTCAGTGGTTGGTTACCGTGCAAAACATCAAACGCTGCCACCATCATATCTTCAATAGTACGGTTGTACGCAGCATCACTAGTGCAAATGCAACAATAAATCGACGCGTGGTAACAATGACGGATCGTGCGGTAAAGGCGAAAGCGGTTGAGCAATAGGATCTTGCCCGTTCCCTCATGCTGAGCCCAACAATACATCGCTGCGCGCCCTCGTTATTGTTCTACAGTTCAGCACCTCGGGAAACGGGTAAGATCCTACACTTCTCAACCGCTTTCTTCTTCTCCGCACTTATGTAAAAATGGAACAGTGTAGGATCTCAACAATGGTTTTTGGTTTGGGTGCTGGGATATCTCTGCACTCCTTTTTTTGTATAAAAAAGTCACAAATACCGGATAAACGCTAACAACACGAATCTCCTTTCCTAATTTTATTAATGATGATTACACTCAGATCAAATACATTCAACAGCCAAAATAAAAAGCAGAGTATGAAACTTTCGTATTCAAGAATTATTAAAATTCAGAAGTACGCTGCAACCTAAAGAAAAAAAAGACTACGAAAGTTTCGTAATTCAAGAATTAAAATTCGTCACAACATCACACACTTGTAGGAAATGTAACGTGGCACCATGAATGTTTGCTTTAATTGTTCATTGTCAAATCCGCTGCATTTATCTTGTTTTGTCAGTGGTTAGGTTCCATGCAAAACATCAGACGCTGCCACCTCCCTATCTTCACTAGAACGTTTGTACGCCGCATTAACTATCGTTAGCACTAGTGCAAATGCAACAATAAGTTAACGCGTGGTAACAATGACGGCTCGTGCGGAGAAGGCGAAAGCGGTTGAGAAATAAGATCTTGCCCGTTCCCTCATTCTGAGCCCAACAATACATCACTGCACGCCCTCGTTATTGTTACAGCTCAGCACTCGGGAAGGGTAAAATCCTATACGGTGTCGATGCCAGAAACGCCCGGAGGCATCCTGCTTCACTGCGGCCCACCGAATCCGAAACGAGATCCGGGCGATATAGTTTGTGGCGCATGCGCAAGCGGTGTACTGCGGAAAAGAATACGTCACACTGCATGGTTCAAATGGGATTTTCTCCGGCGTCTGCGAGTTGAACACTCATCGTCTCGCTAATTTCTGTTGTATTTTAAGAACTCGTACGACTTCAGCACTAACATCTATTGATGTCGGATGCCTCTTAACATTATTCCCAGTACCTAAACTGACTTTAAAAAACCGCAAAGTTGGAGGATTTAGTACATCTTTATGCAGAATATCCAGGTCTTTCAATTGCGCAAATCTGGTAAGGCTTAGGACGACGAACAAACGTCGATTCAAATACGACAGCCGGAGTTACTCCTTTCGGCGGTTCAAACGTAAATCGTTGCAGTAATGATGTAAAGTAGAGGAAGAGTTCCATTTTTGCCAGAGATTCACCAACACAGGCTCTTTTTCCTAGAACGAAAAAATACGCCATGAGATGAGAAGAACGTTTAATGATATACATTTGCAGGGTGGATTGGGTACTTTTGTGAGGGTTTGGAGCTAGATAAGCCCCCTATCTTTATTATTAGGAGGGTGGGGGTGAATAGCTGATTCACCTATCCTTTGCACCTACAGAGGGCACCAGTGCTTCGACTTTTGTTTCTCTAATAAGCCCTTGCAGTAGGACAAAAAAAATCACTTTGCAGACTTGGATTTTTTTGACCAAAAAAACCCAGACCATAAAAACCAGGTGATTTTTTTTTTGGGGGGGGGTCCAACCCAACTGGAAAAATACGCAATAAAACCAAATAGATGGGTGAGAGCAAAAAAATCCAAGCACTATAGCAATATTTCCATCAAGATGGTGAAAATTTAATAAAAAAAAATAATATTTTCTACCCTTTAATTGTTTGTGGGACATCTACAAGATAAATAAATAAACACGTAAATTGCAGTAAATAATATAAACGAAAATGGGAAATAAGCCATCAGCGAAAATTATACACTATGACAACGAAGTACACTATTTATTCAATTGCCCCCCCCCCCCCCATTTATTCACTTACGTTTCATTTACGTGAAGTGACACAGATTCGAACCAGCGAACCGGTCCTTCTCCAGATCGCTGCCATACCACCTTTACCCATCTGGCCACTTGTCCACTGGCATAAAGACTTCAGGATGCGAAAAAACCTTCGCTGGCAAACTGTAGTGACTCATCCTGCCTCAGCTCCTGCCAACGTCAATATTGGACGACCTGATGCTGGGACTGATGACCCAGCATCTTGATTCCCTTGAGCTGAGCCTGGATGACGATCTTAAGTGTGCCCTGCCTCTATTATTGACGAACTGGGTTTGCCAGCGCAGTTTTTTTTTCGTATCCAGCAGATGGCCCACAAACATTTAAGGGGCAGGGATATTGAATTTTATTCACTTTTTACCGTGACTTGTTGGGAACATTGCTGTCAGGCTTTGGATGTTTTTCCTAGTAGTGAACTTGGTTTTTCCAGTAGGAGATAGATCCTAACATCAAGCAATGGTTAACCAATATAAAAAGTGAATATTACCTTTTGGAATAAATTACAAATTATTTTCCATCTCTTTGTTAACTTTGCAAGGAAAGGTTTTTTTGGTAAACAGTGGTGCATAATAATGGTGAGTGAATTAACCTCGTAACCAAGCCTAACCTCCAATAGCACTGGAATTACAAAACACACATAAACTAAAACAGAAGCCTAAGTTAGAATCAATAAAACTCAAAAGCACGAAAAAACATCTAGTCCGCTCCCTATCCGGGAAATCTCAACCCCAAACTTGGACATAGTACAATATGAAGTTGATTTTAAAAAGTGAACTTAAATAAAATTTTGATGCTGGTAAAGTGTCGTTATTTTCCCTTCTCCCATTACTGTTAATAATAAGACAATAGTTACGATCTTGGCATCAAAAATGAACATATTCATTATTATTATTTTTCTTAATTTTTATTTAGATCTGGTCAAGAAACATGGTTCTTGAACACATTTTTTCCTGGGAACCAACCCGTGGACATTTTATAATCACCTTCTTGCAAATCTGCATTTGTAACCTGTTTTTTGATTAGCTGGTGGACAAAAATCAGACATATTTTCAAATAAAGCTTCTGTATGATTGGTTGACTGCCACTTCTTATTCTCCTATTATGCCCAATCAAAAAAAAATCCCACACTAATCAGAATTTGGAACAAAATCCATGACAGAGAAAAATTCACCAACAATCAACTTTAGCACATAATTACTAATTAACAGACAATTGTCATTAGTTAATTTGGGTATCAATTTTAGATTCTATTAGATAATCCTGACCACAAAAAAAACATTGATTCGCTGGTGATTATCTTCCATGAATAACGATTTCACTCTTGTCGACGTTCATATTTTTTCCTCTTTTAACGCCTATGGTTTGCACTTAATTAGTGGCCATTATTAAAAACTGACAACTGCTGTCCCCACCTTGCGACTACTTTTTTTTTTCATGTTATATATTTTTTTCCGTTTGACACAATGGTTTGCTCGTAATTAGTGGCCATTCTTAAGAACTGACAACTGTTGTGTACCTCTTGTGACTACTTATTTTTTCCTATCATATTTTTATTCCTTTTGACGGCAAAGGTTTGTTTTTAATTGGGGGGGGGGGATTGAGGCTTAATGGCGCGTCGACAACTTGGTCATTAGCGCCAACCTCAGTCACAGTGCAGTGGTCCGGGTTGCCACTGCACCACACATTACAGAGATGTTATTCAAACCCCTAATCTAAATCTTGTCATACATCTGTACCTCCTGCAAAAATTGAAAAACACCGGACAGGAGGACAGACTTATCGCCCAACTGACGCGCAATGTCATGCGGAAGATGGAACCGACGACGAACACCATCAAGATGGCGACAATCAACAAGTAAGTGCCGGACCGTAAGTGGCCGTCGACACCAAGAACATTCAGGAGGGTCAACCCCCTGCAAAAGGAAACAGTGAGTAAGCCGGGTGTGACCAATTCGCAAACGGGCCAACACAACCCGTTGTTTTTAATTAGTGGCCATTATTAATTCATTTGTTTGCTCATCAGCTTTTCGGCAGACTTATCTAAGAAAATTTCATCTTCTGTACACATATCTCTACTGTCTGTTTACAATGGCGCCCGCAGATTGGGGCATTAGATACACTTGCATCATCCCCTTGTTTTTAGATGACTTTCTGATAGAAAAAACCTTTAAAATAAAAGCAAAATAACTTTAAAAAAGCTATTCGAGGAATGCAATACTGATTCCAAGCTTCGGCGCTGAGTACACGATTCATTACCAATCGTTTTAAGACTTCAATTTTTTTTTAACATCTGAGTGTAGGGGTTGGAAACGAAACGCCGGATTATATTTAAATCTTCCATTGAGAATTTTTCTTTTCTTTCCGCAAAACGAGCACTATGCCGACTTACAGTGAAAAACACCAGGGTGAAAAAGACCACACTAGAGCTTTCTCGTCAGTAATTATATACAGATAGAAGCTTTACTCGTTTCCGAATGGTCGCCGACAAACAAACCATAGATCTATACAGTATATCTCACTTAGAGGGCGTGATTTCGCTTTCATTCGTATTATAGAGCAGTGACACGAAGTAGTATTATTGTGTATAACTCTATGCTGGCGCCTTAATGGGTTAACTGCAAGGGGTACTGCGGACAGAAACAGAAGGGCATCATACTGAAGCCGTTGCTGTTAAGAGTGATTTTTTTAAACCTAAAACGCGCGATTTTTGTTGTTGGAGAAAACAACGTTATTTTAAGCCTAAGAAATCCGCTCTTCCGTTGTTTTTCCCTCCATTTTTATGTAGTGCACCTTGTAGTTATGCCCTCCAAAACCCATACTGGTGCCAATATGGCGGCAAATGTCACTGCTCTATAGGGCAGTGACACGACCTAGTATTATTGTGTATAACTCTACGGTGGAACCAGTTACTGGGTTAGCTGCAAGGTGCACTGGTGGGGGAAAAGAAGAGCGTCTTACTGAAGCCAATGCTATTAGACTGGATTTCATAGGCCTAGAACGCGCGATTTTTGTCGATTTGTTGGCAGTTGCTGACATTTTTAAGCAAGTGGAATCTTTATTTTCCAATTACAACCTAAGCAGCATAAGGGATTGGAGAAAACAACGGTTTTTTTAAGCCTACGAAATCCACTCTCAAAGCACTGGCTTGACTAGAAGTGCCGTTGTTTAACCCACCATTTCAATCTAGTGCCCCTTGCAGGTATCTCTCTTGTAGCTATATGACGTCACTTGACGCTGCTCTATACCCCATATTATAGAAATGACGTCACCGTCGATAATCTTGGGAATTTTACGGAAACACGAAGCTGCTCCTCGGCAGTGTCTGAAGTAGTTATGCCCGTATTAGGACAATGAAGTAATTTTTTGCGAATCGTCGGACTTTTACGGAAACACGAAGAAGTTTTTCGGTCAGGGTACGTCTAACCCTTTCAGTACCGAATGATACATTGGGTTTTTTTTCTTTTTTTTTTCTTAGGTCCTTTGCGGGATTTGGCATTCACTTGGTTCACCGCTGGGATGTTTTTGCTCGCTTTGCTCAGGGTCCTAGAAACCCACACAAAGCTAGCGGGGCACGAGGTGGGGACTTACTTTCTGGTCCGTCTATTTTATGACTTTTTTTAGACGCTAGGGCTGGAAGTGTTAACGTGGTGTATCGTAACATTAAAGTGTCGTTTAGGCCTAATACGAAACACCAAGCACTTTTGGTATTATAGCCGAAAATGCTGCTCTTTGCTCTTTTTTGGTGTTCTTTGCCTTTTTTCTTCAACGATGCCCCTCCCCTTTCGAAAGTATGCAGGTGCCTAGATATGTTCGCATTGAGGAGTGTAAAAGAGATCCCAGAATTGGAACTCGTCTTTATTTATGAAATTATTATATCAATTAAATACCTTCTATCGTTAGCCTACCTATTCCGAATGGGATGAGATACTCCGGCTTCTCCAGTTTCCCATCTTTAGTGATAAATCTTTCAGGCATGAATTTCTCTGGTTGATCCCAGAGTTCCGGATCGTTATGGACTGCCCAAAGATTCGTTAATATCATTGTTCTCTTGGGAATCCTGTAGCCTCCCACTTCCGTTTCGTCAATGTTACTGAAAGATAAAATTCACTACTCTTAGGAGAAAGAAACAAGGAATACGACTGCTTACAACAATAAAAAAAATAACACACACACAACAGAAAGAGGATAATCTGCTTGATAAAAGATAAGCAGAAGCATATCCTCTTGTGCATACCCACTGCACATTTGGAGGTGCCTGACTCTACAAACTTGATTTGGGGTAAATTCTCGTTGCTAATTTTGACCATGTTCTGGCAGTTTCGCCTTCTACAAAAGACACATTTTAGCTACAAATGATTTGATATTTTAAATCATTTTTGTTTTATTATGTATTAAGTCTTGAGAATGAGTTCGGTTTGTCTCGAAACGTCGAGTATCTATTGTAAGCTGGTGTACATTTTGGCTTAAAAAGCTTAATGCAGGTTGACAAGTGCTTTTTATTCTTAACCGGTAACAAAGCACACCCTGCTGGGACACCATGTATTGCACTGACATTTTGTTGAAAATTATACTGGCCCTTGACAAGCACTATTTCTTCTCATTTTTTCAAGAAGAATAACCTTGTCAAGGAACCAAGGAAGATGCCAACCACATGCGTTTTTCAAAAAATCGGGTAGGGGATAGGATTTATGTCAGCAAGTTGAACTATAACTGCTTGTAACAGACGAACCGTAACCAAACTGAATAACTTACTGGTGGCATTAATCGTAACTGTAAACAAACCAAAATGAAATATTGGTTATTTTTTCGATTCTTGCACGTTTGTCTGCCGTTACTTCTCAGTCATCATCAATACTCTATCAATAGCAATACTGTGTCCTGTAATCGCGAATAT
>JAHWFP010224983.1:0-17844 GCA_023313725.1 Lithobius niger | reverse complement strand
CTGCTCCACTTTCCACGAAAGTGGTGTGAACACCTTGCCCTGGTCACTTCCCTGCTTCACTTTCCACGAAAGTGGTGTGAATACCTTGCCCTGGACACCTCCCTGCTCCACTTTCCACGAAAGTGGTGTGAACACCTTACACTGGACACCTCACTGCTCCACTTTGCACTAAGGTGGTGTGAACACCTTACCCTGGTCACCTCCCTGCTCCACTTTCCACGAAAGTGGTGTGAATGCCTTGCCCTGGACACCTCACTGCTCCTCTTTCCACGAAAGTGGTGTAAACACCTTACCTTGGTCACCTCCCTGCTCCACTTTCCACGAAAGTGGTGTGAATGGCTCGCCCTGGACACCTCACTGCTCTACTTTACACGAAAGTGGTGTGAACACCTTGCCCTGGTCACTTCCCTGCTCCACTTTCCACATAAGTGGTGTGAATACCTTGCCCTGGACACGTTACTGCTCCACTTTCCATGAAAGTGGTGTGAAAACCTTACCCTGGTCACCTCCATGCTCCACTTTCCACGAAAGTGGTATGAACACCTTGCCCTGGACACCTCACTGCTCCACTGTCCACAAAAGTGGTGTGAGCAACTGCCTCGCAAAACGGGATGTAACCAAGCAAGTTGCTTCGCTTTAAAAATTTTAATGTGAATAACTGGATTTACGTTATATGTAATCCACGAACGTAGTCTTGCTTTAAACATTTCATGTGAATAATAATTAGATTTAAAAAAATTGGATTTAATCCACTAAAGTTGTGACTTTGTATTGAACCTATTTATTGGCTTTAATATTGGGATGCATTCCAAGAAAAATGTCCTTACTTTACACGTTTTATGTGAGTAATTGGCTCCATAAATGGGATGTGATCCAGGAAGGGCCAGAAGATCCTAGGATTTATGGCACTAAACAGATCCAAGACTTCATCCTGCATCTTGCGGAGTCGGATGTATCTTCCGTCTGTATAATCAAATCGTTTGCCAAATTCCAGCGTTGAAATGATATTGGCTGTGCTCATCCCTAATATGCTCGTGAAGTCAAAGGGTTTTCCTTTTTGTTTGGCCAATTCATCCAAGAAGAAATGGATTTCCTCCTGAAAATAGAGTTATCAAAGTGAATGAAAATATAGTTGGCGAAGTGTAAGTAAATAGTAAATGCAGTCCAAATAAATAAAATGTATGCTGTAATGTCAACCTAGGGAATAGAGAATATCTTTACCACACGCTAGGGAGTATAGCGGTGTTATGTTTATCTTCTACTGGATAGCGCCACATAAAATAGGCCTATATTTGTCTGATTAGGTGTATAATTGTCCGATTAAGCCTATATTTGTCTGATTAGGCCTATATTTGTCCGATTAAGCCTATATTTGTTTGACTAGGCCTACATTTGTTTGATTAGGCGTATGTTTCTGTGATTAGGCCTATATTTGTCAGATTAGGCCTATATTTATTTAATTAGTCCTATATTAGTCTGATCAGGCTATGTTTGTCTACAGTCGTATCTTTGTTTGTTTAGGCCTATATTTATCTGATTAGGCCTATATGTTTTTCTGCTTAGGCTTTATTTGTCCGATTAGGACTATATTTGTTTGATTAAGCCTACGTTTGTGTGGTTACACCTATGGTATTATAGTATTTTGGCCTATAATTTTCATTACGATACTGTACGTAAAAATTCACGAAGCAATTTTTAGTTGACTTGGAAGGCGAAAAATTAGGCCAAGTACCATCTTATAACAGGCTGCAGGGGCTGTTATAATTCAGATAAATGGATATGATTAAGCTTAGATGTAAGATGAAGATAAAAAACCTTTACCTTTCGTCTAAACCTAATCACATCCATTTACCAGAATTACAACGGGTACTGCAGCTGTTTAAAGATGGAAGTTGTGGTAAAATGACGCAGAAAGCACACCACTACAATGTAGAAAACTGTCATAGCTTTGCTTCGAATTAATATAAATAGTTTTAATTACCATTATTGGAAAATATACATCTTCATCTTTCATCTAAGCCTAATCACTTTCATTTACCATAAGTAAAATGTGCTGTCGTATCACATATGTGCTGTTGTATGTATAGCTTATGTAAATGGCCTAATAGAACTATTTGGCAAAAAGAATTAATTTTACCAAAAATATGAATAGAACCTTTTTTGAAGGAAATTTATTCTCAACATAATTAGTAACCAGTTTATTTTCAATCGGATGAACGGTTTAGATGCTAGAAGCAAAAAACAGTTTTTTGGTGGCCAAATATGTGAATTTATGCAAATTAGCATATTTTTGAGGGGAATGTTCCCAGATTCAGATTTCGGCGGATTTTGAATATGTTGTACAAGATGACATTCTAAACATGAGACACTGGAGTGTTTTTGGTTGCAATTTGTTCAAGGTACACATACATTTTTTTTTAATTCCACCACACTATAAGGCACGGAGTGATTAAAAAACTACAAGTTAGTGGAACCTCTGCCCCATCCATTCTAGGTTTGAGTGGTTGAACTCAGGGCCGGTAGAGAAATGGCCGGGACATGGTCAAATTCTCAGCCAGGGGCCCCCTCCATCCTCTTTTCTTTCTGGGACCGGAGACAAGACGGGGCCCCACTTTTGGGGCAAAAGAACCAAATAGAGTGTCCCCCTTGTCCACTCCCGCCTACCACGGCCCTGATTGAACTACAGCAAAATAGTAAATCACCAGTAGAAAGAACTGATATGTTTCCATTCCTAGTATATTAAAATTGTAGTAATAGTATTTTAATGAGTCAACGATGAGAAAATTAGCTTGCTAAATCCTCACGACATTCTTATCTGAGATTACAGAGAACTGCGATGTAAAATAAAAAAAATATAACGACTGTCAAATCTGGCTGTAAGTGAACAGTAAAATAATTGAAATTATTAATACCCTAGCATTTCCTTTCATAGTGTATTTCTATAGGCAGTTCCTCTGTCACAAACTTTCCTAAACCGTTCTAACCTTGTGTAAACATGTTTCAATAGGCGGTGCCTCCAGCCACAACTAATCCTAAACCTATTTAAACCTTGTATAACCATGTTTCTACAGGCTCTTCCTACAGTCACAAACTCTCCTAAACTTCTCTAATGCTTTCATAAGCATAATTCAACAGGCTTATCCAATCATACACTTTCTTAAACCTTTCTAACCTTTGTGTAAGTGTGTTCAGTAGACTGTTCCTCTAGCCATAAACTCTCCTAATTTATCTAATCCTTGTGTAAGCGTGTTTTTGTAGGCTCTTCCTCCAGTCACAAACTTTCCTAAACTTCTGTATCTTTTACATAAGGGTGCTTCAATAGACGGTTCCTGCTGTCACAAACTCTCCTAAACCGATCTAAGCTTTGCGTAAGAGTGTTTCAGTAGGCTCTTCCTCCAGTCACAAGTTCACATAAACTTTTCTAACGCTTGCGTAAGCATATTTCCACAGGCGGATCCCCCAGTCACAAAATCTCCTAAACCTGTCTAACTGTTGCGTAAGTGTGTTTCTGTAGGCTCTTTCTCCAGTCACAAACTCTCCTAAATGTCTCTAACGCTTGCATAAGCATATATATACAGGCAGATTCTCCAGTCTAAACCTCTCTTACCCTTTGTGTAAGCGTGTTTCTATAGGCTCTTCCTCCATTACAAAACTATCCTAAACTTCTCTAACTGCTGCATCAGCATGTATATGTAGGTGGCATATTCATGCATGGAGCATGCGTAAGCATCCTTCAAAAGACGGTTCCTCCAGTCACAAACTCTTCTAAACTCATCTAACCCTTGCATAAATGTGTTTCTTTAGGCTCTTCCTCCAGTCACATATTCAACCTATGTAATCTTTGCATATATGTACTAAATAGCAAATCTGATATCTTGCCTTCTACTGTGTGATTATGATGGCACTGTCAGGTCCGGGACTATTAAACGTGACATAAAATTAAATGAATAAAGTTTAAAATAGTGTTCGTGCTGAGTAGTGGCAGAGCATCACAAGGTAACAAGACATATAGATTGGTCAAGGGAGACTTGAATTGATCGAGTGGATGACTCTTACATATCTATTCAAGGTTGTCGTACTACTAACTTCTGAACTATGCGTCATAGACATGGCCGTAGGAAGCGGTACGGCTGGTGCGGCATTTGCCGTACCACTTTTCGGCACACAAAAGTTTTAAAATACCATATGTCCAAACACACGTCTGCTTCGTCAAACTTTTGAATGGCCTTGTAACTCGCGCGTGGCTTTCCCGCTGAGCTTTGATGAGTTGCATCTGTCGCGCTAGCAGTTTGACGTAGTGTGATAGTATATGCAAGTCCATGCATAGACTGAATGCAACCTCTATTTTCCCCCACCCTATGAAGGACGGTGAGCTTGACCGAGAAAAGGGGGTTTTGGGGGATAGAAATAAAAGAAACGCTAAAGCAAACTTCAGCAAGTGATTAACACCAAACTTTGGAGAAAGCCCAACACAGTAGGCAACCGATTGTAACTTTCTCAAAGGTAAGTTTTGTTGAGGCACTAACAACATAATTAGTCTCCTAAGGGGGGGGGGGGGAGAGGAATGCGGGTTACAATTACTTATTACTTGCTACGTACATAGCAAGTACGACGTGACGTAAATAAATAAAAATCACCAGGTAAAGGGTAATTAATAAACTACCCCGACTGGGACTAAAAACACAGAGCTTCCCACCGACCTCACGTAGTTTGGATACGATAACAACCTATATAAAAAAAAAATTTCCTCCCTCCCCTCCCCTCGCACCTAAATCTTACACTTAATAGCGTACAGCAGCTTCATGACTGAAATTGGAGGGGTGGGGGGGGGGGGGAACCAAATAAAAAGTCACTGTCGGTAGAGAAAATGCACCCCAGGCGGGGGGGTAAAAAAAAAAAAAAAAAAAATAGTCAAAAAATTTTTTTCTCCCCTCCCCCCCCCCCCCCCCCCCCCTCCACCATAAATTCCTAGATCTGCCCCAGCTACAAGTCATCCACATTCTAACTAAAAAAGAAAATTTTAAACATTTGATCAGAACATGGCCAACCAGAAATTGCTTCAACTTCCCGAGACCCTGCTGGGGGAACTTCACTGCGGTCCCCTAGGCCCTGTAATGATTTGGTTAGGATGTACCAGTTTTAATTTGCTTCCTACGGCCCTAGTCATAGACATGCATTAACAATGAGATCATGCGGGTTAAGGATGATAAGCATAATACTTGTTTGTCTGCGCCTGGAAAAGCCGAAGTGCAGTTTTTAATAACTAGGGCACCTTCATTACGTGGCTGACATGAGGGAGAGATGTGGCGATACACTTGCAGCACACCTGCCTTGAAGAAAAGCACACTTTTCCAATCACCCTCTCACTTCTCCCATCCACTCCAATCGCCGTCCTACGACATCTCCTGCCTACACATTTCAGTCTCCACTTCCTTAATCTCTTTTTCCAGCCCTTCCCCTTCTCTAGGCCCCACCCTGAACCAGCCAACCTTCTGCTCTGGACCACGCACTCGGTTTCACACCTCCTCCTTGGTGTCATGCTGCGCTGTTTTCACGTCCTCCTTTCAATTTCCTACTTTGTCATTGTTTCCCTACCTTCAAAACCTAATCCGTTTCCTTCTGAACACTTCCTTGCCAGTGAGGCTAATAAACGCTAATTTTCGTTCGCTTTGCTCACTCAATCAGCACGAAGCTTTTTAACGAGCAAATAGTTGTCACATGACGTGATGTCTTTCATTGTCTTGTAGTCTCTTATGCACAGTGGTTCCGTCATCATCCTCGTAGCAAGTTCCAACTTCATCATCATTTCCCTACTCTCAAAACTCAACCGCCCCATTTCCCCCGACTACTTCCTTCACAGTGAGGCTAACATAAGTTGCTTTCTATTTGCTTTGCTCACTCCATCAGCGCGTCCTCACACAGAATATAATGGAGTAATGGGATACCCACTGGCTGTACCATGGAACGGTTCTTTGGTAATTTTTCCAGAACCTCATAACAGATTTTTTATATGTTTTTTTAAGAACCACCCCTAGGCTGTCCTCTAATTCTGTGCAAAGTTTCGTTTGTATTGGGAAAGTAGTTGCCATGCGATGTTATCTCTCTCGTTGCATTGGCATCTCATCATAGGAAGCTTTGCTCGCTTCGCTCCAATAATAAGAGTTATTCGCAAAGAAGCGAATAGGTCTGTAAATGTACTTGCCAGCCACTAATACCCGGGCACAATTAATAATTTAGTAACATTCACAACTACAAAAAAAATGTACAAAAAGCGAAAGGAAATATCAACCATAAAAACTGAACAGCAACCAAAAAAAAGAGTCTTCTAACTAAACCCCAGTAGTAGAACTTCACGGAGTAAACAAAAACTTTAATCATAAAAAACCGAACGTGTAATCCCCAGAGGTGACAAAATATCCCCTTGTTAAAAACTAATGGATTTAGATTTTAAAAAATGGTTAAAATCAATAACTTTTCCAAAAGTATGAAAAGTCAAGCAATTCTAAATTATTCCTAATAACAGGCATGAAACGGCATCTGCCCAATGTGATGATGAGAGAGAGATATATACTGCAACAATTAGTTGCCCGAAAAAATAAAACTTCCGACAGTACAGGCTAGCTGGCACTATGGCTAAGGCTGGGTACGAGTCAAACAACAACAGTACATTCTAGGTTTACTGTTGTTAGTTTTATTTCTTTTTTTGGACAGCAAATAGTTGCAGTACGGCTCTTACTCCCATCATCACATTTGGCATTTGCTATTTTTCATGCCTCTTTTTAGGAGTAATTTAGAATTGTTTGACTTGTCAAATTTGTGTAAAAGTTATTGATTTTAACCATTTGATTATACCTTTTTCTTTACTCTACATCCATCAGTTTTTAACAAGGGCACATTTTTTCACCTCTGGTTATTATATATTGGGATTTTTTATGAATAAGGTTTGCATTTACTGTGAAGTTTTACGACTGGGGTTTAGGTAGACCCATCCCTATTTTTTATCAAGAAACTTTAGGTAAGACTAAGTTAAACTTTAAAGCCAGCCGATAAGTTAACAGGCTTTATCACCTGTTAACCTAAATTTTTACCTAAAGTTCAACCGTTAACTTTGATCGCCAGTATATCTTTTACTTGTGCTCAGAATTCCTTTTTTGTTTATTTCTGTGTTCATCTCACCACTATCCTGGGTTCTAGGCTTAGTTTTCCCATTCCATAATCTCGAAGTGTAGACAAAACAAATCGTCGATGATCCCTCCACGGTTCGCCATCTTGAATGAAAATTCCTGGAAAACAAATGCAACCCTTAGATGACTCTGCATAACCATTATTCTACATATACATATGACACTCGGCTGAAAATGACAGTCTTTTACTAAATGACTTACTCGTTTGGAATGGAATAAACTAATCGGTCATCCGCGGTTTTAAATTTGAATTAGTTCCAATCCGATGACAAGATTTTATGTTTTTATGTTTTTTGGGGCTTGATGATGTCCGATCCCAAGACTGAAAAGTTGCGTTTTGGTTAAAGTGGTTGCGTAGTTTATGGATTTTTTAATAATACAATCTTAAGTGAGTAAATAACTCAAAAGTATATACAATTCCTCTGAACTGTAAATATCACTTCTGAACTTAGTAAACTTACTCTGAACTGAGTAAACCTCACATGAACTGAGTAAAGTGCCTGCAAACTGAGTAAACCACTGCTGAACTGACTATGTTAACAAAGATTCTGGAAGTTAATAATCAAAACTTAATTAAATGCGGTATTCCTATAAACTGTTGCTATTGTATACTAAGCTCCGTATATTACCTCGACTGAAGCGCTTGGGAATATGTACAGAGTATACCACTGGTATTGACCAATAGATATAACGTTTGTGTGATCTGTCCCAGTATCAATAATTTACCCACAAATTTTGGGTAAAAACGACCAAAGGAAATTTAACCAATTCCCCATAGAATAGAATCGAATAGAATAGACAAAAGGTCGATGCCGAGCAATTCCTCACTAGCACCCACCCAAGACCCGAAAATTAGCTACCATTAAGGAAGCAGTGCAAGCTATTCTTAAAAGAGTTCACAGTTTTTGCAGTTACGACAATCGGTGGACGGTCCACACATTCAGCGAAGAAACGATAATGGACATTACCAGAGGAGTAATACCAAGAAGTTCTGAATAATTGTGCATTCTAGTGTTAGTGAAGTAGAAAAAAAATCGAGAACATTGACTTCCGGGAATCTGATTTAGGATTCGGTATGTTAGGATATGGTCTCCACGGAGAAAACGTTGTTCAACAGACGTGAGTTTGAGGCAGTCAAGGCGTTCGAGGTAGAGTTTCTTAAGAAGGTTGCACCATTTCGTAAGGTAATACTGCTAGGATTCCAAAGTTCTGAAGAAAATGCTGTAACACGGAAGTGCAGTCTGGGAGCAGAATTCTAACACAGTCCTCAGGAAAGTCTTGCTAAAAAGTGAGAAGAAAACCAGTTTAATTTACTGCCGTTTTTTAAATAAAATGTTTGTTCCGTGTTTGTCTAGATCATATCAAAAACCAAAACTCGTAAAAGGGACCGCAAAGTTCAGAATTGATTTGGCCTTTCAAAGGAGTGATATCAATACATAAAAAACATTCGCCAAGTTAATCGCACCAACAAATAGTTCTAGGGTTAAATGAAAACTAGAACACTGCTACTTTCTGTAGTAATGTTAAGAGTTTCATTTAACTTCCAAAGTATTATTCGGTGCAATTAACTTGGCGAATGTTTTGGTGTGTTGATATCACTCTTTTGAAGGGTCGAACCAATCGGAACTTGGCGGTCCCTTTTACCAGTTTTGGCTTTTAATATTATATCACTTCTTTTTTTTTTAATTGTGTATTAGACGCAACTCAACTAGCCTGCACATCAACAAGAGCTTAAGTGGCTATTTTTCCAATATTTTAATTTCATATCACTCCTTTGTTAGGCCGAAACATTCTCCACTTAGTCGACTCTTTATCAGTTTTTAATTTTGTTTTAATTTGTTTTATTTAGTTCACATCACTCTTTTGTGGGGCCGAACCATTCTCAAATTAGTGGCCTCTTTACCAGTTTTTGGCTTTATTTTGACATTTGGTTTCTTTTTCGTGAATTGGATGTACACAATTTCTTTTGCAACGTTGTTTAGAGTGTGGCGACACTCGCGTGTGTCTAGATACGCACGTCAGTATACACGTTGTCATTGTCCGAACTTTGGCTATCCAATCAGAGACGATGCCGACAATACTAATAATGGTTATAACAATACCTTCGTACTTACGCGCCCTCCCATGCCATTCCCGTTACACCCCTAGGTTGTAAACCAGAAAAGGTATACAGTTCGTATCGTAATGCACCCATTCGTCCAATTTCATAGCTGAAAATCTTCCCGCTTTCTCGATATCGGTGAATAATCATCCTATGGGAATTAAAAGGGGGGTGAGTGGACTAGCCAGAATTAGTACCTAAAAACTAGAAACACGTTGCAACATTATTGAGGGTCATATTTTGCATTGAAAGCCACTTTGCTGACATTCCTACAAGAATTATTTTTTTTCAGGTGAGTCATTTCTCTCCATTTTACCAAATTTTTTTGTTTCCTATTGCATTATTATTTATCCACAAAGACCTGAAATGTGCCCAGCTATGCTTCAGGATATAAGACACTTACGCTATGGTGTCGCGCTTTAATGGTTTACGTCCTCGACAATTGAATTGACGTGACGTTTGTTGCCTAACTTGGCACGAAACACTAGCGTGTGTCTAGATTTAAGAATACTTTTCATATAAAAATTTAATAATTTGGTTGCTTTTGTAGTCTGCTGGGTTGCTGTGACGTAGGCTAATCAATTTCATTAACATTATGAATTTTTTTTTAAATGGGCTATAAATCTTTTACTATCAGCTAGTGAGAAAATAGCTGCCTAAAACCTGCTTTAAGATGGATCTAGTTCTAAAGTTATGGAAAATTAGAGATTTAGGAGGTAGATACAGCATTGTGCTAAACCGAACGAAGTACTGATACGAATTTGTGTTGACGATTTCTGTTAAGCCGTGAATCAACACTGATAATTTTGATCGATTCTGATGATAACTTTGGAAAGTCACAAGTTAGTGAACAGTTAGCGAACAAGATTCAATGGCGGGTAGTGGGAGGTGAGGGAGGCCACTAGCCATTTTTGGTTTGTAATTCAACAGACAAAAAAAAATCAACCGGTAATTGCATCACCCAAAAGGAATAAAAATCGGTATTGTTTTTTAAGTATATTACACATTGCTAGAGATTTCCCAAGAGAATCTGATTAATTGAACTACTGTGAAATATGCGTCGTAATTTGGAATTAGGCTTACCTGCATCGTCATCATCAATCTTGGCTCCTCTAGTTTGAACTCGCCCACTAAAAACGTCCGCTTGCTTCATATATGCCTCTTTGATTGCTTCGAAGTTGTTGAGAACTACTACTAACGTCCCACCGAAATTGAAACTATGCACAAACAAACAAAAAGTATTATTATGAACAAGTTTCCATTCAAATCATATAGAATCCGTCCTCTTTTGCCCACCTTGCTGTCGACGCGCCATTAAGCTTCAATCCCCCCTCTCCATTAGTAACTTACAAAAAAAAATTATTGTCGGCTAGGTGTTAGGGCTCGTTTACGCAACCAGATTTTCTCGCTCGCCGAAAGCTATTTGCTAGGCAACCGTTATTTATTTACGATTAATTTCCCGTTTCTATTAAATGATTGCGGTAATAGACAACAAATTAAATCTGTTATAAATAACAACACGGAAAAAGAACAAAGTGCAACAGTCATTTTAAACATTGCTACAACATTGTTGCCATTTCACGCTATTTCCAAAATTTGCTATTCTCGCTGAAAAAACAGCTTCTAGCAGTGATCAAACGACGGCACAATAAATAGCTACTCGCAGCGAGAATTCAAAATCCAACATGGCGTCCATTTCGGCGTTATCGATTCGAAGACAACCCTTCGAATGCCGGTATTCAGGAATCTGTCCGTCCTCTTGTACTGCAATAAAAATTGTTTTCTTGTTGTCGTAAATCGACGCTGTCATGTTGCAAGCATCGTAAGTCGTGTCGCGAGGCACGAGGAGAAAATTTGCGTCCGCGTTGTTGCCATGGTTACTACGTATAGACAACTTGAAAGCCACATTCTCCGACAAAGGCGAGAAGCAGCCAGCAGATTTAGTATTGACCAAGTAAAAGCTAGTAAGCGAGAAAATTGTCCTTGCCTAAACGTCCCCTTAGTGGCAATTACGGCCCATTTCAGTCTTACAGCGTTATTTGCAACTGAATTTATTATAATTACTGCTGGTGTGGCCAAGCAGTAACAAGCTAAACAACAAAGCAACTTGTCCCAAAAATTTATCGTAATGGACAGTGTAACCTTCAATTAAAACCTCAACCCAACTTTTACTTACCGAATCGAAGACATATTTTTACATTTATTATTGTTCCTAGCCATGTAGGCAGATTCAAGTCTCTTCCAACAGTATTATTTTGATAAATGAAGATTTTGGTTAAGGGAACAGTTATTCCCTTCTTCCCGGATTCAGACCAAATCTCTTAATCAACACCACAGATGATATTGACTTCCATTTTTTTGTGGGTGTTATTGGCACGCAAACGTGTGTGGTGCTCGGGCCCAATCCCGATAATAGCAATTCAAAGTTGGATGGATAGGTTAGACCTGACGGATTTTGCTAGCTATTTTGATATTTAGTGGATCCAATATTGATTGGGATAGAACTTCCTCTTACACCAACCTGCACAAAAGAAGTAGTTCGTATTTTTGTCGAGAACAGGCATCATCTTTTTTGGGGGGAATCGTAAAAAATATTTCTTTAAATCATAAGACTTAAGAAGTCTAAGTTCAAAAGGCTTAATGTTGTTGTCCTTAAGTCCTTACTCCAGTAAGTCAATCCAAACCTTCACAGTCCGGAGTAGGGGGGGGGGGGGGGAGATGAGGCTTAATGGCGCGTCGACAGCTTGGTCATTAGCACCAACCTCAGTCACAGTACAGTGGTCCGGGTTGCCACTGCACCACACATTACAGAGATATTATTCAAACCCCTAATCTAAATCCTGTCATACATCTGTACCTCCTGCAAAAATTGAAAAACACCGGACAGGAGGACAGACTTATCGCCCAATTGACGCACAATGTCATGCGGAAGATGGAAACGACGACGAAAACCATCAAGATGGCAACAATCAACAAGGAAGTGCCGGACCGTAAGTGGCCGCCGACACCAATAATATTCAGGATGGTCAACCCCCCGCAAAAGGAAACAGTGAGTAAGTCGAGTGTGACCAATGCGCAAACGGGCCAACACCACCTCCTCACGGTGACTGCGGTGACACGCCGAGTGCCATTCCTCAACAGTGCCTTTAACAGCTCGTAATTTATTGCCGTCCTGTCCATCCCACGAGGCTTGCCAAAAAGCGTGTAACCTCAGACGCAGAGTTGGAAAAGCGTCCGAGGGAACAAGGCTGAGATCCCTTCCGAGAGGGCCAGAAAGGGCCCCTTTTGCTGCAGAATCCGCTTGCTCATTCCCACCTATCCCAACATGGCCCGGATCCAGCAGAAAAGCACGGTTTTCCGCTGGCCAGGCAAGCGGTAAAGCAAAGCTTGGACACGTTGTGTCAAGGGGTTCCGAGGATTGTAATTCGCCAAGGTCTCCAGGGCACTCATGGAATCGCTAAAGATAATGAAATGCGTGCCCTGAAGGCCAAGGATCCATTCCACCGCTAAACCGAGAGCCAAAAGCTCTGCAGAAAACACAGAATAGCCTTATGGAAGGCGATGGGCATAGGAAGAACTGCTGCATGCACTCTCAATAATACGTCATACTCACTACCAACTTGAATGGATCACCTTTAGTACGGTCATTTCACAGTGTAAAGAATAGTGATAGAGGTTTAAAAGTCTAAGGATGATTTAAATCTAATCTTAATCCACTAAGCTCTGAAGACTAATCCTAGTACTTGGAACCGCTCTGGGTATGTTAAGTTTTTGAAGCCTTTTAGATACTTTGTGTATCTCGTAGGACTTGATTCAACTAGTTTAATATCAACAATTTGGTAGAGAGACCAGACAGGCCTGGCATATTCAACAATTTGTCTGATGCATGTCTTGAAGGGCCGCACCAAAAGTTTTCCATTGCCGGACGTGAAACAATGGTTTACAATTTCTGAGCACTGATAAACGATTTTTACTGCCTGTCTACAAAGCGCAGAGACATTCAAATTGTCCGCGAACCACACACCTAAATATCGCACTTCGATACGAAATCAGAAAAGTTTGGGATGATTTGGTTAATAATAATTTGTAAACCCTATTTGCCAACGTCGTGACACATATTACACACATAGGATTACATTTTCATATAGAAGGAATTGGATAGATTTAGGCAAGTTGGGTCAGAAGGAATATAATGGCTAGTTCCACCTATCGTGCCTAGAGGACACCAGGGGTTCCACTTGTAATGTTTTATCACTCCTAATTGGCCTAGGCTTACTTAGCATATTTAGCCTTGAGAAAGCTTGGAATAATTAGCCTGGACTCACTTTCATAGGGACCTCATTACTTAATAATTTAGTATTGACAATTATGCACCTAAATACTCAAATAGAAGACAGATCACAGTAGTATAGGCCAAACTGCATTTGCCACCATCCAATGAAGGGACAACGAACTACTCCCTCCTTGGGAAAATATTAGTCTAGATATTCATTATATTTCATGTCTGATTGATCAAGAACGAAAGGTAGAGGCTCGAAGACGATCTGATACAACCCTGCCTAACCAAGCTCCAGCTTGCAGTTTTTTTTGTTAGAGTCACGTGAGGAGTGTTTCATCGAATGACTAATTTTACCTTTCAGAATAACTAGTACAATTGAGTTGAGTTTGTAGCCTAAACTGGGTTGAATTTATAGCAGAAGGAAAAAAATTGTTTGTACCTTTTACAATTTTTGGAAAGTAGTGAGAGGAAGGGGTAAATGATTTTTCAGATTGTTTTCTTGTTCTAAATTAATGATTTTGAACACATTTTGCAAATTTTATCGAAGACAAAGACATTTTGCAAATTTTATTGTTTATTGGTCTTGTGTTTTTTATTCAATTTAGTGTGGTATTCATGAGGGCAGATATAATGGCAAAATATTTAACCATTTGATACATCAACCAATGGTTTCTTCCTGTGGACAGAAGGGTAGGAATTGGGTTGGATGGGTTGGCGACTCCAAGGGGCCCACGAGGACAAGGGGCTCCCGATGACGAGCTACTGTAAAGACGAATTGAGGTGTAAAATTCAAGATTTTTCAGTTTGAATTCTCCCAAAGTTTTCTCAACACAAAACAGAGCAATGCTACGAATCTTCCCATTTCAGTCCAACTTTTGCTTATCTAAATGCTAAGATCGAATTTGCCAGTTCCACTGACAATAGTGAAATAGTTTAAAGGTATTAATTCGTACGGAAATTGTAATACAATCAAAATGTCGTAATATAAGCAACAACAAAGAACGAAGAAAATGTGTAATGGTCTCAAATATGAAATCGAGAAAAGGCAAATTTTAAAAAGAAAGTACACTGCATTTTATTTTTATAGAGGATTATACATTTTTTTAAATGATTTAATGATTCTGGTTTTTCAATTTATGGTTGAACACTTCATTCACGCCTCGTTCTAAATGGCCACCCCACTCGAACGAGTGACCATGTTAAAAATACTCTACTTAAGTTTCTACCTAATAAATACGCCTGAAAAATATCACTCACTCATGCAGCAGTTTTTCCAAGCAAACGACAACTAGCAAGCATCAGCAATGAAACGACTTTGAACACATGGAGGAATTTAGTTTCCTCAAATCAAGACCGACTGGGGTAGAAGCACAGGGGCTCGTCATCCGTCGCTCACGCGTCGCATGGATACAGACTTTTACATAGAATGGTAGGCTTTTACACAGCATTTCTTTGGTGACAAAGTTTAAATACGCAGAATGAACCCACGGCATCTATCACTGCCGATCAGTTGACAAAGTACAGACGGGGTTTAGATTTTAGGATTTTGGGCGCATCAATCAACAGCTAGGTCATTAACACCAACTTCAGCTAACTGCAGTGGTCCAAATTGCTCCTGCGCCTTACAGAGATGTTAAACAAACCCCAAATCTAGATCTTATAATATATCTGTACCTCGTGAAAAAAATGTAATGCCTATTTAAAGGGGACAGGAGGACAGACTTACAACCCAATTGACGAGCTATGTCTCACGAACAAAGGAAATGGTGTTGAACATCATCAAGCTGGTGACAGTCAACTAGCAGATGATGGAACACAAGTGGACAAGGTACAGCAATACGAGCAAAAACTTTGAAGATAGGTAAGCATTCACAAGTTGTTGCTAAAGGCTATTGATAGATAAATTCAACCAATTCTACCTATGTATACCAGCCAATCCTTCGGGGCATCAATACTTGTTCATGGCTGTAGGACATGGTGCGCAACGCTATACATGGCCGAACTACTTTTTCAAGGGAAATAAATTGTTCCAGAAAATCACAATCGTTTTCTGCGTAGTCACCACTTCACTCATCCGTGACATGTGCTTAACCCTTTCGGTCATGTAGTGACCTTTTTCCTTCTTTTTAAGGTCATGTACAGAGGCTTATCATGATATTCAAACAGGCATTTATGTGGATGAAAGACGTTGATGCTGACCATTACTTTATGCTTGCCCGTATTGCTTGGCGTCTATGAGAACCCCTCAGAAAGCTTGCACTGCCCTTTTTGGATTTAGTTTCTCCATCGTCTTGTAGCTGTGCGTCATTTAGGGGCACCATGCGTGTAAGTTAGCTTTCTGCAGCCCTGATATTTCCTACTTACCTCATTATATGCCCATACTTCTTGCTGAAATTGTTGAAGCTTTCTTCTGGGTTCATTTTTGATAGAAATGGTATGTATCCTAAAATGGGGATACCCCATGGTCCAGGTGGCAAATTATATCCATTATATAATTTCCATGTAAGATAGGCCACCACAACAAATAATGCAGATGTATTAAAGTCGATGTGAGAATAAAGAGTGGATAATAATTCGGCAAACATAGCTACTATTAAAAAATACTCTTAAAAATTTCTGGTCAGTCTACTGACAAATTGTGCTTCGTGCTCCAAACACCTTTGGCCTGCTCGGTGAAGTAGATTGGCTTTCACTCCCACCTCATGGGAAGTGTTATCTTGACAATATCTTGTTTTATCCAGCCTTGACTTGTCAACACCTCAGAGATAAAAATTACTTGTTGACAACAGCTGTTTATTTTAGGCTCCATGCCAATAAATTGTATTTTAGTTTATCTTTTTTTAATGGATGAACACATTAACTAACAGCGACACATAATATATCAGGTCAAACTGATAAAGTCTGCTAGATATCTAGACACGTTTGTTGATAAGATTAATTCACTCATTTTTATTGCTTCTCGTTGTTTATCCAAATATTAAATGCTTAACTGGCTTCCACTGCATGGTTGATGTTTCCGGACCGAGAGTGTATGTGGTATTATGCATCTGTTTTATGTACGGTTTAATTAATGCACAGTGGTGAGTAACGTCGTGCTAACGCAGCACCAACCTAAGAATGCAGCATTTATTGCAGTTAATTTGATAACCCACATACGTGACCATGGATTAATTTTGACAACTCACACTTTTGCCACCGTGGTTTAAAATTAATGACCTCAGGCTTTTTACAATGATATAATTTTCTTCAAACTAACCTGACGAAACCAAAATATTTTCTGGTGGATACGAAAACTACAGACACTTCCGAGTTTTCCCGAAATATACAACCTAAACCTATAACACTAGTTACAAATAAACAACCTATCTACATTGACTTTTACACATAATTGTCAAACTGTCCGAGCTGAAGTTGAACTTCCGACTTCTGAGACTAACGACTGAAGCCATAACGCTAAGCCGTACTGCTACAACAAGTTCTACCTCTGTATGAGTTTAATGCTATCATATTTATTTTTCACTAATGGAGCCAAAGGGACGTTCAAGTGTTACGTCTTCAGGAAAGGGGCAGGGGGTTTGACTGCTGGTGACGATTAATGGGGATTGGGGTGGCCAGTTGATGATGTAAGCAACATTATCCCAGTAAAAGAGATGGAAATACGGAAAAAAGGTCCTCAGAAAAAGTGCGGATATACAGGGAAAACACCGTCTCCGTGGTGGAGTTAAAGTTAGAAATGACGTAATATTGGAGGAGGTTGAACAATTTATGACGATTGATGACGTGGGGGTGAGGGGGGTTGGAAACGGCCAATTTCTTGATAATGTAATACTTGAACGCCCCCCCCCCCCTTCCAAGCTGGCTTTCTGTTCTACTTGCAGCGCTAGTTACACCCGTGCACCTAACTCCCAATGACGTTTAAACGACGAATAACGCAGCCTTAAATGAAACACTAAAGTCAAAACTCAGGACAGAAAAAAAATTCTTCTCTCAGCTTTTTTTTGTTGTTCAACAGGAAGTTTCCGGCAGTCATATGCAAATCTTAGTTTCCGTACAGCACACAGAAAAACGCAACAGAAAGATTAATTACGACAAATAGTTAATTCGATTATTTAGTGATACATTTAGTCGATTTGTCAGTGATACATCGAAGTTAAAAAAAAAGCACTTGCAAATACACTCAATGTGTTGCGCACACATTGAATGGCTGAGTGATTCATATCGTTCGCCTTAAATACAATAAATGCAGATCTGAGTAAATTAACCGTGGATAATTTAAGTTA